>JAURVB010009798.1:0-11267 GCA_033002965.1 Piper betle | reverse complement strand
GCTCACAACAGTTTATGACTATGACATGGGCTGAATTCATGGAAGCTTTCAATGTTACCTAAAATCCAAGACAAGTCAAAGACCAAAAGGCAAGGGAATTCAGTAAAATTTACTAAGGTAACTTATATGTGTGGGAATGGGAGCAGAAATTTATACAATTGGAATGATTTGTAGAGGGTTATGCTCTACTTAGAGAACTCGAATTGATAAGTTCATTTGGGAACTCTGATTTGCACTCATGGACCGTGTTGCAAGTCAAAGACCTATACCTCTGGCAGAGGAAGTAACTATTGCATGTGTTGCTGAGGAAGTTCTTACTAGACAATATGGACCGTTGAACAAGAGAAACAAGGGGAAGAACAATAATGGGAGTTTGACTTTTGGCAACAATGGCAAGTCTACCACAACTCAAAATAGTCAGAACAATTAGAGTAAAAATAAGCAGAATGTGGATTGAAAGAGGAAAAGGAATGAGAATGAGAAGACAATTCCTATGTGCGCTCATTGCATGAAGAGACACACTAGAGAGTGCCATAAGAGTTCCAACAAATGCTTTGCATGTGAGGAAGCTGGGAAGTTGGTCATATCAAGAAGAATTTCATAAACTAAAGGACAAGGAGGACATTGCACTAAACATTTAGGACAATATATGGACACTATGAATTTTTAGTTATATGCTTTGGTTAGACTAATGCTCCAATAGATTTTGTGAATTTGATGAATCAAGTTTTTCATATATATGTAGATGATTTTTTTTGTCTTTTGGGGTTATATTTCAATCTACTCTAATGATGTGCAAGGATATGATGAACATCTAAGATTAGCACTTGAAATATTGAGGAAAAAGAAGTATGCAAAATTCATTAATTGTGATTTTTGGAAGAAAGAAGTTTTACTCTTAGGTCACGTTATTTCTAATGATGGCATATAACTGGATCCTTCAAAAGTAGCAGCAGTTATGAAATGGAGTCAGCCAAAGAGTGTCAATGAAGTGAAGAGTTTTCTAGGACTTGTAGCAATTCCTTTGACTTGTTTAACTAAGAAGGATAAGATATTAGCATGGGATCAATAATGTCACAAGAGCTTTCAGACATTGAAGCATTGTTTAACAACGGCACCAGTTTTCACATTGCCACAAGGAGTTTTCATACTAACCCTTCTAACCAAGGTTACGGAGTTGTCCTCATGCAAAATGACAAGGTTGTGTTGTTTTACGTCTTGACACATAAAAATACATGAGAAGAATTACTGTACACATGATCTAGAATTAAGAGCAGTAGTATTTGCACTAAAGGTGTGGAGACATAATTGATGTTGACCTAAGTTTATAGGGTTCACTGATCACAAGAGCCTCAAAGTATATAGTTAGAGTTTATCAAGGATTATAATTTTTTCATAACTTATCATCAAGGAAAAATTAATGTAGTCGCCAATGTTGTTCGCCGAAATCAATGTGGAGGGTATCATAGATGTGAATCCAATATGCATGCTAATTCACTAATGGCACATTTAACTTTCTCAAATGACTTAGTCGGTGGATTCAAAGTGGCTCAAGGTATAGAGGAGGAGCTGCAAAGGTTTCTCACTTCTCTAAAATAGGTCAAGAAAGGAGAAGATGGAACCATTAGATTTGATGGTCGACTTTGTGTTCCGAGAAGCGAGGAGTTAAGACATGAAGTGATACGAAGCAATGATAAATACACCATTTATCTAGGAGTTGCCCAGATGTATCAAGACTTGAAAAGGATTTATTGGTGGTCAGGAATGAAGAAGGATGTAGCTAGCTTTTGTTCAAAGTTCCTACCTTCACCAATGAAATTTAAACATCAATGGTCAGGGGGACAACTTCAACAACTAGAAGTACCTAACTGGAAATGGGAAAATATTACTTGTGATTTTGTAGTTAGACTACCTAAAACAAAGAAGAATCATGATGCAATTTGGGTAGTGGTAGATCGACTCACAAATTTTGCTCACTTTATCTCTATCTAAATGATAGTGAATATGAACCCATTGATTAAGCTCTATGTGGATAATATAGTGAAATTACAAGGTACACCTATCTCCATTATATCAGATATAGATGCAAAATATACAACAAGGTTATAGAACGAATTTCAATTCGCTATGAGAATAGAACTCAAGTTTAACACAGTTTTCCATCCACGAACATATGGCCAATCAGAGAGGACTAATCAAATCTTAAAAGATTTATTGAGGTATTGTGTTTTAGATTAGCAAGGCAATTGGGAAGACCATTTGTCATTGGTGGAATTCGCTATAATAATAGCTATCGGTCCACTATAGGTATGGCACCATTTGAGGACCATGTTGTTCACCATCATATTCGTTGGAAACCAGAGATCCAGTAGCAGTTGGTCCAAGATAAAAGGATAAAAGTAGTTCAAGATAGGCAGAAATTATAAGCAAACTTGCATAGAAGAATAGTTGAGTTCGAAGTGGGAGAACATGTTCTCCTTAAAATTTCACCCATCAAAGGAGTGATGAGATTTGGCAAGCCTGGAAATTAAGTCCAAGATTGGTAGGTCCTTTTGAGATACTTAGCAAGTGGGGGAAGTATCATACAATTAGCTCTACTGTATACTTTAACTTCAGCGTATGATGTGCTCTACGCATCCATGCTAAATAAGTATGTTTTATACAAGATTTGGAAATTCAAGAAGACATGTCTTATATAGGGAAGCCCATGATGATTCTAAATACTGAGGTGAAGGTGTTAATGACAAAAACCATTACATTTGTGAAGGTTCTATAGGAAATCACGTTTTAGAAGAAACCACTTGGGAAGTTGAAGTAGACATGAAGACCAAGTATCCGGAATTTTTTTGTAGATATAATTTCAGGATAAAATTTCTTTAAGGTGGGCAAAATTTAATAATTTGTACTTTTACCATTATTAATTAGTTTAAATTTTCTTCGCTCGATGAGTAGATATCAGTAGCAAACTCTTCATTTTTCGGCCGTACAAATTTTTTGTTTGTATATTTAGTCAAGATTAATATCAAGATACTTATAATTCCTCAAGTTATAGTGGTTGATTATATTGACTTTAGTCATGTTGATTGTGTTCCTAATGTTTATTAATGGTTGGGAATAATCGATCAAGTTAAATTTCATGGAATATGTAATCAGTCAAGGATTAAACTATGGTGAACAAACTGGACCCAGTCAAATTAAATTTCATGGAATAAGTAATCAAACAACGATTGGGCTATGGAATAAGTAATCATTATTCTTCTTTGCCTTGGGCAATCCCACAACACAATCACAAGTTCTGTTCTTCCATTTCCACTTTGGAAGATCAATAGGTTATAGTTGTCCCCTTGATGTTTGGTGCTCAAATTTTACTTATTGACAAGTTAAGCACTTTGAAACAAAGCTAGTAACATACCTCTTCATGCATGGCTACCAATACATCCTTTCCATGTCTTGATATATCTTTTTGACTCCCGGATAAATTGTGTACTTAGAGTGATGTGCTTCACACAAAACTTCATTCTTTAACTCTTCATTGATGGCACACACACAATAGACCTTTTAATCGTTCGACACCATCATCTTTCTTTTCAACTTGCTCAAAGGAAGTGGGGAATCCTTTCAACATGTCATCATTCGCTTAAGCTACTTTCATTCTATTAACAAGGTCATTTGAAATACTCAAATTAGTCATTAATGAGTTGACCTTATATACCGGCTTCACCTGTATGATATCCTCTAACATCTTCCATTGAGTAGCCATCATTTAATCGATCGATTTTTTGGATTAAGAACCGTCGAGGATGCGATCCTCGACTTTGTTTTAAAAAACTTAGATCCACCACAAGATGCCTTCGGGCATATATTATATAATTCCCTACCCAGGCCTATATATATATATACATATATATATATATATATATATATATATATATATATATATATATCACACACACCCACACGTAGTTTTTGCATTTTC
Organism: Piper betle; assembly: GCA_033002965.1. NCBI lineage: Eukaryota > Viridiplantae > Streptophyta > Magnoliopsida > Piperales > Piperaceae > Piper > Piper betle. The sequence goes on along the minus strand of JAURVB010009798.1, from coordinate 7,291 downwards.
AATGAGATGTGTGAAGGCATGAAAATGACAGCCACGTCTTGAGATAGGGCGTGTGTTTGTCAAAGTGGGCTATAGAACTGGTGAGCGTGTGGAAGTATGGAAGTTTATAGGTATTGCTGTAAAGTGCATGTCTAGACTTGTGGTGAAAAAAGGTCCTGAAGGCGCATGTCTGAGAGTACTTAGCCCATGTGCTTGGGGCTAGGAGTAATACGGAAGACGTAGTGGGCTGAGATGAGTGACAATGATTTTGATAGTTTGAATGGCTAAGGAAAGAAAATGTTATGGAAAGAGAACGTTATGGAAAGGGGATGCTACTGCTTCAGGGCGACGAGTCCCATTACTGCCCTTGTGAGTGTTCTTGAGGAAGTATATGAGATTTTTATTCAATAGGAGTATCAGCTCTCTCTGTGCTAATTTGATATTAGTTATTTTCTGGTCTAGTAACAGTCGTTACTAACGGTTTTATTTTATATATGTAGGTGAGAATAACGAGGACTGAGTGCTGTTAGGACTGCGGAAGAGTAGTAAAGTCGTGGCACACATGAACCTGCCTCACGTAATGAATGGAAGTGATGATTTCTAAGCTGATGAATGATGAGACGGTTTTAGATTATTCTGTAACATGCTTTGAATGTTTAGCATGTGGAACAAAACTAGAATGAAAGTGAAATAAAAATGTCATGTTTTAGAATTTTATTGATATAAATATTTATTATTGCACTTTTAGGGAAAGACTTGATCCATTTTACTTTATTTAAATATTATTCTCAAACCTGTTTTCATGATTATTATATCTATGCACAATCGCATATTATGGCATGCATGTAGGGCCACGTTAGAACCCAAGCATCTCGTTCACGCATTATATACTTGCACTGCCATTTTATGACACCGATGGGAGATCCGGGTCGGCTTAGCTCGGTCGCTGGTAACATTTCCAGGTCGGTTCATGGGTGAACCAAAACGGGGTGTTACAAATGTGGCATCACAACAAACCCTTGGTTGATTAAGATGGTAAATATAATAAAGGTCACATGTGTGCAAAAGCTACTACAAGTAGTTTCGACTGGTATTTTCTAGCTTATTGATTTTTCTGCTAATTTTTTACCAATCAGTGGTGTGACAATATGAGCACGTTATCACTAGTAGGCCAAGTGACACGGTATCTAGCCGACCGAGGACCACCATGCCACTAGCAGAGACCAGTGTGCCAATTTTAGCTAGCCGATCTAGAGCTATGCTGCTACTAGGAAATCCTTGTGAGCCAGACTCAATAGGCCACCATAGTAAGAGCCATCATAGTGGAAGCCACTACAGCATTAGAAAACATCAAACCGAAATGGAGGCTGCCATTGCACGGTTGCCTTAGGGACAAATGCAGATTTGCTTCTTTGGTGATGTGGTGCAAGCCGCAAGTGAACCTAAATGAATCTTGGATACACAACTGACCGAAACTATGATTATAGACAACAACACCCTCACCAATTTCAATGGAATCAAGGAACACAACGAAGGAGTCAGACAGATGCTTGGAGGATACGGTAGACGTGACAAGTATGCACATATAGCACAAGAGTGAAGCCACCTGAATTTAAAATTTTGGGGATGAAATTTTTATAAGGATCAAAAGATTGTAAAACCCGTGATTTGAGTCAGGGTTTTATAGTCTAAACCGGTCGGTTCGACCATCATTTCCAGTCGGGTCAATTTCAAAACACGCGTACTGTGCTTAGGTCGGTCTTGTGTTATGAACCATGAGAGTCATGTGTGCCCAAGTATATGATAATAACGCTAGTAAGATAGCAAAAAAATAAGTTTTCAGAATATATTAGACTTTGCCAGATTTTTCATAATTTATTTAACTAAATTGTAGAATTATGTTTAGCCTGAATAACATATTAAGATGCGTTACAGGTAATTTGGGTGGGTTATTAGTCATTGAGCATGTCATTGACGTGTATTATATTTTATAGATTTTTTTATGAGTTAGGATTATTTTTTACTCGAGTTAGAGTCAAGTCAAGTTTAATTACGAAATGACCATTCATTTTTGTAAACGACCATTCATTTTTTGAGACGACCATTTGTTTTTCTAAACAACCGTCATTTTCTTGGACGACCATTCATTTTTCTCTAACATCTATATATTTCACACTTCTATCATTCAGTCACCTTCATCCTTTTCACTCAACTTCCTTTTCTTTTTCTACCTTCTCTCTTCCCCACAATCCTCACTAATGCCGTCCACAACCTTACGATTAGGTATGGATTTTTATCTGATTTAATTATTTGAAATTTATAATTATAAGTACAACATGCTAGGAATGATTAATTGTTGTGATGATGCTTGATTATAGTTGTAGTGATAATTTACACGATTTGATTAACAGTGAATGATTATTAGTGATCTAATTAAGTACAGAAAATCTGAGCATGCTGACAAAAACAGGTTTGAATAATTTCGATGGCATGGAAGTATACGCTGTCGACACAAGTAAGATAATAATAAAATCGAGTATCATCCCACAGAGAGGTTGAATTTCCTTAAATTAATTAAAGTGTAAAGACCTGGGAAAATAATAATAATAATAATAATAACGTTCGACGCGAGTGGGATTGAACGTGGGAAAATTTTAATTTTTTTCATTTAAATGGAAAAAATCGTTAGCTGGTTAAGTATGAATTACCCGGCTAATTGAAAAGTAATTTTTAACCGGATAATTCTAGTCGAATCGGTCAAGTCGACTACACTATTTTTCCATTTAAGCATTTAAGTTAACCATACCATGTACCCATTTAACAGGTTAAGTGAACCATGTCAATTACCCAATTACCCGGTTAAGTGAAAAGTATTTTGACTGGTTAATTATTGTTTAATCAATCAAGCGGAATCAAACCGTTTAAACAATAAAGAGAATCATATCAATTACCCGGTTACTCGATTAAGTGAAATACGGGCGAAGTAAGTTTTCACAAACCCTAGCCTTCATGACATTATTAAAAAGAAGGGAGGGCATCATCTACATAATTTCTCTTCAGACGGACGCCGGCTTCCTCCTTCACTCGGGTAATTCTTCTTCCTTTCCTCCTTCTCAGTTGCATAAATACACATGCTCCAATGGAGAGTAAGCATGTTTAGATAAGCATGATAAACATAAAATTAAAATCTGAAATCAACGAAGAGAAGGGAACACTAGAGGTCATCCTGATGTTTTGCAGCAGCAACAATGCCATCTTTACTGGGTGCACGGATCACAAGTGGATACCTCCTCCGGATTGTTTTGGAGTATAGCGGAATCGGCTCCACCGCATGTTAAAATGAACATAGGGAATAGTGGAATGTACTTGACTTGTTTTATCTATTATACTACTAAGTATTGTAATCACTAACGCGAATTGCCTCCGTAGGTGTGCAGATACAAAATTAGGTGATTGACAACCAGAGCATGGAGCAAAGTAAATATAGGGACTCCCTTTTTATTTATTTGAGAAATAAGTGTGGTTACTAGGAAACGGTCCAAGACTGTGGGATCTTTATATATGTGTTTGTTAGAAATGGTAGACATATTTGCTAAATTGTGAGTAACACCTAGCCAGCTAGGCCCACAAAGTTGTGAAAAATGGCAAGTCGTTACAGGTGATACCGAACACTGGTTTCCCAAAAGCTCACATCTTATGACTCAAGTAGCTTGTTGAAGACTCTAATATTTATTTTTCTCCAATGGGGTATGTCATTAGGAATTAGTGGACTCACTAACAAACCTAAGTAGTAAGTTTAAAAAAAAATTAATGAACCATAACGGAAAGAATTTTAGATGGCAGGCACCCGAAGGAAGTCGAGCCAAGCTGCGCAGTCGGACACGAACTTGGAGAGAGTGTTAGGCCAAATTTTGACGAGCCATACAGGGACTAGCGCAGGCTTCAAATAATACCAGTTCTGTAGTTCAGAACATAGAGCAGCAATTACTTGGATTGGGAATAGGGAATGGAGCTCCAAATGGGGATCGGGGAGCGCCCAAGAGTGGGTAGGGATAGCTGACCTGGGCGAGCGAGGGGAACTTCCAAACCCAGTGCCACCAGTAATCCGACAAGTGGCGCCGCCAGTTGGGGATGACAATGATCGATACACTGTAGAAAAATTTCGGAAGAACGGAGCTGAGGTATTCATTGGAGGGACTGATCCAATGAAGGTGGAGAGCTGGATGGACGTTATTGAGAAAGCATTTAGGGCTCTCTCTGATGAGGTTGGCGACATGCATGCTTGAGGAGGAAGCATCTTATTGGTGGAGGTCCATGGAGAAGACTGCGTTCAATCAACGGGAGATTTCGTCCATTCCTTGGGCAGAATTTATAACAGGTTTCAATGGACAATATTTTCCTAAGTCTGTTGTCTAGAAGAAAGCACTGGAATTTGCCAATCAAACGCAGAGGGATGATTCAGTCCGAGAGTATGCAAAAAATTTCTTGCAATTCGAGAGATTTGCACCTGGGAGTCTGGCAACTGCTCGGGCCAGAGCAGACAAATTTTTCTAGGGGTGAAGCCAGAATTGAGGAGTAGGGTTGCTACGGCGCCAAGAGGCACTATAACCGAAGTGATTGAGGCAGCCACTACTCATGAGTTGGTGTACGACTATGTCCGTATACAGAAACAAGGGAAGGCTACTATGCAACATAAGAATGCCAACCAGGGTAGTAACAAACACTAGTCTGTAGAACACCAGCAACAGAACTAATCAACGAAATGTCAGATGGGAACCGCAAAAGGAAGTTTCAGGAGATTCCGTATCAACTATGTAAAAATTGCATCAAGATGCATTTAGGGCTATGCGGTGAGTCACGTTGTTGCTACAACTGCGGAAGGATGGGACATCTGCAAAATGAGTCTCGTCGGCCCCTGAAGCAACAACGGGAGCAACCTGAAAAGGAGAAGACACCAGCTCCTAATCGCTACCCAGCACCTACAAAATTGGTGGACAATGGGAAGGCGAAACTTTTTGCAATCGAAATCGAGGACGCTGAGGACGATGACCACACAATTCGCTCCATCCTCTTGTATTGTGTCAGTTAGTGAGGCAACTGAGTGGTTTGGTGAGGGTTGTAAAGCCTTTTCGGCAACTCTAGAGGAGTCTGAGTCCAAATCCAAAGAGTTGTCCATGATTCCGGTGGTAGCAGAATTTCCGGACGTATTTCCAGGTGAACTTCCAGGGTTACCTCCTAAGAGGGCAGTGGAGTTTGTCATTAACCTAGCACCTGGAGTATCACCAATTTTTAAAGCACCATACCGCATGGCTCCAGCGGAACTCAAGGAGTTAAAGAGTCAATTAGAAGAGTTGTTGCAGGCAAGCTTCATTTGACCAAGTACTTCACCCTGGGAGCCCCTATTCTTTTCGTAAAGAAGAAGGATGGCTCACTTCGATTGTGTATTGACTATCACCAGCTCAATCAAGTGACACTCAAGAATCGGTACCCCTTACCGAGGATTGATGATTTATTTGATCAGTTGAAAACAGCCGAAATATTCTCAAAAATAGACTTGCGGTCCGGATATCATCAACTACGGGTGAAGGAATCTGACATATAGAAAACGGCTTTCCGAAATCGATATGGACATTATGAGTTTCTGGTTATGCCTTTGGTCTGACAAATGCACCAGCGGCCTTTATGTCACTTATGAACACTGTGTTCCACGAATACTTAGATAAGTTTATTATTGTGTTTGTGGATGACATTTTGGTCTATTCAAATAATGAGGAGGACCATGGGAAACAGTTGTCCATTGCTCTTCAAGTTTTGAAGAGAGAATCAATTGTTCGCCAATTTATGAAAGTGTGACTTTTGGCTGGAGGAGGTGAAATTCCTCGGACATGTTGTCTCAAAAGCGGGAGTCGCAGTTGATCCATCAAAAGTGAGAGCCGTTACTGATTGGCCACAAACCAAGTCAGTCACAGATATCCGATGTTTCCTTAGACTAGCGGGTTACTATTGGAAGTTCATTAAAGATTTCTCCTTGGTGGCATCGCCAATGACTTGGCTTACACGCAAGGGAGCCATGTTCGAATGGAGTAACAAGTGTGAGGAGAGTTTCTAATCTTTGAAGAAGAGTTTAACTATTGTACCAGTCTTGACTATACCAAATGGCAATGAAGGATTCGTAGTCTTCAGTGATGCATCTCTAGTGGGGTTAGGATGTGTCCTTATGCAAGATGGTAAGGTGGTGTGTATTGGTGGACCGAGTTAAGCTACCACAAATGGAAGATGAGAAGCTGAATGAAATGTTGGACAAAACTCCCGACATTGTAGCAGATTCCAACAGTGTAATCAAATTTAGAGGCAGGTTGTGTGTACCCAACAATGATGTTACAAAGATGTACCAGGACTTAAAACGAACCTACAGGTGGATTGGGAAGAAGAGGGATGTGGTGGATTTTATTTCCAAGTGTCAGACGTGCCAATTATTCAAAGCCCAACATCAACTACCCGGTGGATTATTACAATCTTTAGAGATACCTACCTGGAAATGGGAGCGTGTCATATGTGATTTTATTACTAAACTCCCAAGGCCTTTGACGAGACATGACTCTATATGGGTGGTTATGGACCGTTTGACTAAGGCAGCTCACTTTATCCCCACAGGATGGCGGAATATTTAGCAGAACTATACATAAATAATATTGTCAGGCTGCATGGAATTCCAAAGGAGATAGTTTCTGACAGAGATCCCCTATTCACGTCACATTTTTGAGAAGTTTTCCAAAAAGCTATGGGGACCCAAATCAACTTAAGTACACGCATATCACCCCCAAACTGATGGTCAGAGTGAGAGGACCAATCAAACCTTGGAGGATTTGTTGAGAGCTTGCCTCCTCGACTGAGGATGAGATTGGGAAAAACACTTAGCCTTTGCTGAATTCACCTATAATAACTCTTGCCAAGCCAGTATAGGAATGGCACCGTTTAAAGCTTTATTCTGACTAAACAATCTAACCATTATGGCCATCCCATCTAGAGGTCATCATGCCTTGTTCTCTAACTCTATCCATATACACCCCTAAAAGACTCCACAACCATGCCTGATGATCCCTAAAAGACTCAATAACCATGCCTAATGATCCCTATAAGACTATCACTAACACTATCTTCCAATACACATCTGACCAAAGGATGATAGGTCAAGGCGATGGTATGAAAGATGGCTCGTGAATAATCATGTGCCATGACATCCAAAATTCTAGTGCTCTAATCCTTCTCTACCTTAAAGATGTTACTGTAGCTATATCTTGTCCTCAATCTG
>JAURVB010009797.1:0-39951 GCA_033002965.1 Piper betle | reverse complement strand
CCTCCGCTTTCTTTACCGACTGTCCTTCAATCCCCCATCTCTCTGCTCCTTCCCCGACCACCTCCACCAGGCCAACCCATCTACGATTTTGGTTGGGGTCGGCGGAAACAGGTACAGTCGATCAGGAGGATGGCAAAGCTGGCGTCGAGGAGCGAGTCGTGTTCAACGTCCGTGAACGAGATGATCAACGGCTCGCACCTGTATACGATCACCGGGTACTCGCTCGCCAAGGGTATGGGGCCGGGCATGTACATGTCCAGCGACACTTTCACCGTCGGAGGCTACGACTGGGCTATCTACTTCTACCCAGATGGCGAAAGTGCCGAGGACGATTCCATGTATGCATCCGTTTTCGTAGCCTTGGCCAGCAAAGAGGCCGGCAACGTTAAGGCATCGTATAACCTCACCTTGTTGGATCAGAGCGGGTGGGGAAGAACATGGTTGTGGGAATTAAAACTTGCATATTTAATTCCACAAGTAACAAGTGGTAAGTGCCCTGGTTTGCACTTAGACTAATTTAATTTATTATTAGTAGTATTTGATATGTAACGTATATTTGCAAGCAAAAGTAGGTTAGCAGTCTTAAATTTTTTAGTTTGATATGGAAGAAATGTTAGAGAAGGTGTACTCGTAAGAATATAATTATTCTGCAAAAAGGTCAACAATATATTTGTTATACTTGTTGAAAATACACGTTTTCTTCACATAATTGTCGATAACCATTGTTGTCTTACATTAGGAATGGAATCTATTAAGCAATATGCTGGATTGCTGATATTCTTTTACTGATTGTGGACAAAACAGATACAATTTCTACTCTTTTATCTTATATGATCATGTATTTCGTCATGAATGGGTATTTTTATGTGTAGGAGTTATCAACATTTCTTGAAACGGTCGAAGGTGGAACTTCAAATTGCTTGAAGAAAAGATTGCCTCATCTTTCGTTGTACGATAGGTGTAGTCATGAAAACAAGAAATGCACGGCCCCAAGAATTTTCCATATGTGTTCCTCCATCTGACTTGGGACATTGCTTCAAAGGGTTTTAGATTCTGGCATTGCCTCCGACATAATGTTCGAGATTAAAGGGGAGACTTTCCAAGCGCACAAACAAATTCTTGCAGCTAGATCTCCAGTGTTCCAAGCTCAGTTTTTTGGTCCTGTTGGGAATCCTAACTTGCATAAAGTTGTCGTGAAGGATATAGGTCCTCCTGTTTTCAAGGTGTTACTCCTATTCCCTACCAAACAAGCTCAGAGTCTTTTTACTCGTCCACCATTTTTTTTTATATATATTTTAGTTTGCTTAATTTGAGGATTTTTGAGCAAACTTAAGATGTTTCGAAGATTCTTCTTCACATATGTTGCTTCTTAGGGTCGTACTCAATGTTTCCTATGCTTGTTTATATTTTATTTTCCAAAAGTTCCTATACTTGCTCTTAATGCAACCAAGTTTTCAGTTGTATGACAGTGTCAACTGATTTGTCGGATCATGCTATAGATCTGCCAGTATTTTGGGTCATTGACTTTCTCGCTCTGATGTATGCCCGTTTTCTTTTTCATTTATGTAGGCCATTTTGGACTTTATCTACTCAGATTCATTACCAGATTTACATGAACTGACGGAATCAGACTCCTCTTGTTCATCTCCTTGCTCATGTACAATACTAGTGCAACATCTTCTTGCTGCAGCGGATCTTTATGGGCTGGACCGGCTAAAATTGTTGTGCGAGTCTAAATTATCTAAAGAAGTAACCGTGGATACGGTGGCGACTACCCTTGCGCTTGCTGATCAGCACAACTGTTCCCAACTGAAATCTTACTGTCTAAAGTTTGTTGGGTCGCTCCCAAATTTCGAAGGTGAGTTTATTGTGTAAGTTATGGTTCTTAAGCAACCCATTTCTGCGAAGCTCGACTGTAATGTTAAATAGGCGACTGCTATCTCATTAAGGCCAAGGAAATCGAGTTAACAGACATATTTAGAGACATTCATCTAACACAAGGTTTAGGTTGCATGCTTAGGTGATACAAACTAATACAAGATAACTATAAAAAAAGGTTCATATAGATTTTTTTCTCTATAACATTATTCAAAATTACAAAGAAGATGAGTAAGGAGAGTAATTCAAAGCAAAGAAAATACAAAGTAAAACAAATTTTCTTATATTCAATAATGATGGATTGTGGCAAATAGTTGGCCTACAATGCTTGTCTTTTCGAAAGAATACATAAGAAAATCTAACTTGAACTAAAAACATAAGTAAGACTCTAACTTGTACAAGAAATAATTAAATATGACTCGAATAAGAAGTTACAAAAAGTACCCCATAGATATGCAGGAAGCCAGAATGAGTATGTTGAGATGGGCCATGCACAACATAGATCCCATAAGATTTAGTTGAGAAAAATCATGTAATTTATATTATTGCAATGTGAGATGAGATGCTGGAGAATTGAAAAAGTAACATGGATGAAAGTTACCCCAAATGATTTGGAGTACCATGATTTTAGTTTTGATATGGTTTATGATGGTATAGAATGGCATAAGAGGATAAATATCCGACCCTAATAAGTTGGAAGGAGAAGAAGAATTTGCCAATGGTAAATGCTGTAATAAAATATTGTGTGTTTTTGCAAGTATATATGTATCTGTGGACGCATGCATCATGTAATAAAAGAACTTGTTCCTTCGTAGATTTTATTATATCGTTTCATTTTGAAGCATATGCATCTTCTGGAATTTGTCGGAGAAAATTTGTTTTCTTAATGACTTTTGAGTATAAACTTGGGATTCGAGCATGTTAATAGTAGGAAAATTCTTGTGCACTACCAAAATATTTTTTATATTTTTCATTCTTGAATTTGATTGGTTTAAAAAAGTATCATGTAAGCATGATCCATGTAGCTAATTTAACAAACCAATCAAATTCAAGAGAAGAAAAAGTGGAGATTTTAGTGGTGTGCACAAGATTACTCTTAAAAACAATATTAATTCAACAAACCAAAGATGAATATAAATGACAGCTTGAAGTGCATTTTTATGGTTCTAATGTGTGATAAATGTTTTGATATTTGCAGTCATGATGCAGTCTGAAGGCTATAAGTACCTAAAGAAATCATTCCCAGCTCTACTATCGGAGCTTCTGAGATTGTGGCTACTAATGGTGGTCATTTGTGCCGATAATGAAGTGGAAGCAGCGACATTGGCCTTAATCTAAATGATGTCTAAATAAACCTTCACAATATTTGTTTTAGATAGTGAAATGCATACCCAAATACTTCATTCATAAATCATATATAAAATGTGTAGCTCTTTCTAGTTGGCTCCATTTTTTATTTTCCAATGTGTTTTTGCTTCTTCTTTTCCACTTTGTGGCCATATTCTATTTACTTTATGTGGGTGTTGGCTAGTTTTACGTTGGTTAATTTGCATATTTTGCAGATTCTTCTAGGACAATATTTTGCTTCGTAATAAGTACCATGAACTTATCACCTATTTTTATTCTATTTTTTAAAAGATGACTTTGTTTTGGACAGGATTTTGGGGTGGTGAGATTTTTATAAGTGTTTTTGTGATATTAGGCGAGGTACTTATGCAATGCGTGAGAATTACACCTAATGCATTTCTAAATGAGGAAATTACCATTTAATGCATTTCTAAATTAAACACTTGTAAAACGCCTATCATTGATAGAAAATGATCATACAGTCTGCCTTATAAATTAAGCACTTACAAGTACAAGGATTTATATTAACTACATATTGTATGCCCGTACAAGATCTTCTTTTAAACTAAATATGTAGTGAGACCATATGTGATTTTCTCCAAATTTGTACCACATTTAAATCATATATTAGAGAGTAAGATCAAGTATATTTGTGATGTTGTAGATATAATTATAGATCTTCAACTTAAATTAATCATTTTGAAGATATAACTTAGGACCAGATCTTCATCATCCTAGGTGAATCAAACTATCCATCATACCTTTCATACCTTTCAACTAATTTTGTGCACCTTCGGTTGAAGGTTTGGTTGTCGAACAATTGACCGAAGGTTTTGTGAACACTTGCTTTTTACCTGAATTTGGAAGCTTATATATCGGTCTCTAGAGCTTCAAATTGAGTGATCTCCTTTTCAAAGTAAATTTCAAATTGTCCTCTATGTTCCCTTTAATTTTCAGCTTAAAATCCAAATAACCTGAGAGATATGATTCTTTAAAGTTGGAATATTGTTGCAAGGATTGGCTGCCAGAGGGCTTACCATACCTAACTTTGTCCAAATTTTAGAAAGCCATAACTACTAGTAGAAAACGTTAATTTGAGTGATTCTTGAGGCGTTGGAAAGCTCTTAATGTGGTTAATCATTCTGAAAAGTTTCATAACCAAACACTTTCTAGGATGATAGTTATACCCTTTGGAAGTGAGGAGCTTGCATACATTCCAACATTGATCGAGACAAGTCCAAAGGTAATCCTTGACCTTGTGGATTATAAAGAGGCTTCCTCATAGTTAAGAGACAAGATTTTGTTCACCAATTCAACATTAAAATAAAATAATCATCAATCACCTTCATCTTTAAGCTTTCGCCTCTTGTAACATTGAAATCCTTAACTTTGATGCTTTAAACACCTTGAACTTTAAAGTCTTTCTCTTTGATTCCTTAAACTTCTTCATGTGATATGATTCAATCTTAGTCCTTGAGCTGTCCATTGTATATTTGTAATATTTTGAGAATTCTAGATGATGATCATCAAAACTTAGGCTCAACAATAAAGTCTTTTGAGATGTGAAGAAATTAAAATTTTGATATGCAAAGTGGAGAAAATAGATTATTGCATTTGAATAAGTTAGATTGAGTATTGCCCAGAAGCATATGAAAATGCTTAAGTATACAAGGAGAAGACCAAATTGTAGCATGATAAGAGCATTCTCCCATGGAAATTTGAGCTAGGCTAATAGGTATTTTTATTTAACTTTTGTTTGAAATTGTTCCTAGGGAAATTGAGCTAAGGGTGGTGTGGCCCCTAAACAATCACTCAAGCTTTTCCACATGGGTAAGTGGAAATTTTTGAAGAAGATGTAGGTGTGTGTTTCTGTAAAACCCACGATTCGAGTCAGGGTTTTATATTCAGAACCGGTCGGTTCGACCGTTATTTTCGAGTCGAGTCAGTTTCAGAACACGTGTATTGAGCCGACGCCGGTCTCGTGTATGAGCCATGAGGGTCATGTGTACCTAAGTATATGATGATAACGTCATGAACACAGCAGAAAGAATGAGTTATCAGAATATATGAGAGTATGCAGTTCATTTTTTTTATTATGATATATAATGGATCGTAGAATTAATTTTAGGTCGTTACCCGCGTTAAGACGCGTTATGGGCATTTTGGGTGGGTTGATAGTTCTAGAGCATATCATTAAGATGTTTTAATGTTTGTTTGATTTTACGGGAATTTTCCTGATTTTTATGAATTTTTTTTAAGGATTTAATACGACTTAGTTATTATACTTTACTCGAGCCGGAGACGAGTCAAGTCTTAATTACAAGTTTCCCACCCAACACAATTCTTCTCCACCCCCGACCTTTTCTCCGCCACGCCCAAACCCTAGCCGCGCCCCGCCACTGTTCGCGCGCCACCGCCGCCACGGCCGACGCCGCCCGACCGCCGATCGCCGCCCCCTAGCTCCGCCACAACGTTGCCGTGCCGCCCCGACCAGCCCCGGCCGCTGCCAGGCCGCCGCGACGTCGGAATCGGCTCGCCTAGCGCCGCGGCTACATTCCGATCGCGTCGCCGATTCCGCCGCCGGCGACCATCGCCACCACGATCAGGTGGCCACCTCAGCACCCTCGACCACCCAGTGACCCTTCCTGACCGGAGCGGAGGCCGTCGCCGCCGTGGCCGGCCGGATCTAGCCACCATCACCGCAGCCTCTGTTTTAGCCATTTTCCGGCGAGCCACCGCCTCGGCCGACCATGTCGACGTCGTGGATGTGTCGGGCTCGCCGAGCCGGTTCCAATGGTACCCTATATGACCCCTATCCAGCTAGTAGACGCCGCCGGTAATTGTCGCCGGAAAACCGCCGGAAGGTTGCCGGAAAACCACTGAAGCCGCCGGAAAACCGCCGAAAAATCTGGGTTCGCTGGAATTTGTCGGATCTTCCGAGGAGTTCATCCAGTCGATCCCGATCGAATGTCGGATGCCGACGAGCGCCGAATTCGAGCTCCGAGATGCGCGACGGAACCCTAGCCGTCGCCGATTGCCGATGACGTGAGGTATAATTACCTCTGAATTTATAAGTTAAAGTCTGATGATTGTTAGCATAGCATGCTAGGGTTGATTTATTGATGTGATTGATAGTGATAAGTTACATGATGTGATTAATGACTAATTAGGGATGAAATGATAAGTTACATGATGAGATTAAGTGTGAATGAAGGTTCAGCGATCTAATGAGGTAGAGAGTCTCAGCATGATAAGTGATCAGGACGTAACTTTGAAAAACACAATAAAATTGGTATGACTAGGATGAGTTAGAATTATTTAAATTTATGATTATTTAACTGTTGCTGGATGTTGATGATTGAATTGTGATTGATGTTCATTGTGTTTGATGCATCATTTAGTTAGCGGGCGTTAGTATTTAGTTTTGATGTGTAGGTACGAAGTAGGAGCTCGCCGCCTAGGCGCGATGACACGTTGGAGCTTCTACCAGGTCCGTTAGGACTTCTCTCTGATTTTTATGATCTTGTCTATTGTATGTTTGATTTATTGTCTGCAGGACGGGTTAAGTGGCGTTTTATCGGATCCCACTTAACTCGGGCCATTTAACCGAACATTTTCCGGATTAATAACCCCTCGAGGATGAGATCCCTCGAGGTTGATTTCGAAAACAAGATCCACCACAAGTTGCCTTCGGGCCTATTATATGAATCCCTACCCAGCCCTATATATATGTAGTTTTCGCGTTTTCAGTGAGACGAGAGATGGAGAAATCGACTGCACGTACCATGCAGAGGATGCCGTGACAGTCAAAGCGGGCTCTGGATTAGTGCCAGCGGACTGTTCCATTCCCGAGGGATCCTGACAACTCCGCGTTTGAGTTCCTCACACCCGGAGAACGTGGAGGTTTACGGGTACTGTTTAGTACAGCGCATGTCCGGACTTGTGGTTCAAAGGGTACTAAAGGCGACTGCCTGAGAGTACTCGGCCTTCGTGCTCAAGGCCAGGAGAAATATGGAGGTAAGGAGAGGGCTTAGGATAAAGTTTCACGAGAAGTACTGAAAAAGAAGTGCTGAGAGTAGCACAGTACCAGCAGCAGAGCAGTAAGTTCGGGATGCTACCGGGTCTGCAGCCCAGTGGCTCCTCAGTAGTGCCCTTCAGAGTGTTCACGTGGAGTATATGATGATTTCTTTCATATGAGAGTTTGCTCTCATAGCCAGTTTGCTATAGTTATTTTCTTTTCGGACCAGTAACGCTTGTTACTGACGTTTTTCTTATATATATGTAGGTGATAAGCACGAGATGGATGGGCCGGCCAGGACGGAGGAGCAATAAGGTCTTCTGCACACACACATTGGGTGATTGAATGTTTAATGTTTTGTTATGATGTTATTTTATACACATGCTATGATTAAATGTTTGAGCATGATGATATGATGTGAATGGAATGCTAAGACACGATAACAGAATGCAAAATATGATTAGAGTTGCGCAGCGGAAGCTTAGTGGGTTGAGACCCAAGTTTCAGAATGAATACGTTATAAATGAGATTCTGTGTGATTGTTAATGCATGCCGATATATTTATATATACATTATTTTGACAGGGTGGGCCCATAATTGCACTTTTATGAGAGACTCTGTCAGTTTTACTTCAGAATTTTCATCGATTTTGCTCGTAATTGTGATGGTGTGAAAATTGGTTGCATGTCATCCATGTAGTATCCTGTTAGGGTTTTATGCATTCACACATGCATATAGCAAGTTGGATCTTCATGACGGATCGTATCTTCATCTTAAGACGCCGAGATTGGATCCGCATGAGTTAGGTTCGGGTTAGCCGACCTAACCGGGGCCTGTAACATGCCGGTTCGGTTCACGAGCGTGAACCGGATTTGGGGTGGTACAGTTTCAAAGTTAATGGATAACATTTAAAACATTATTTCGGAGGTGATGTGGTACTCCAAAAATCCTCCATTCTTCTATCCAACTCTTTGGTAAATAGAATAGTCTAGCTGATGGAAATAAATTAAACATTTCTTGGGAAGCAACCCAAGTTGTTCATGTAAAACCCGGGCTATTTTCCCAATTATTTTAAGTCAGTTTGGTCTTTACCCGGATCGGGTTAGATGGGTCTGATACTTCTTGTCGATGTTCATTTATGGTATGGTATATTGTATGTTTGTTTGGCTAGCCTCTTTCGATCTTCAGTGCGCTCATTGGGGCACTAACACCCAACCTTTTTATTTTTGGTTTGGTCGTGTCGAGTCCAGATAGATGTTAGGACCAAGTTCCTCACAATTCTAGTTTGCTTATAGTGAGTTTGGTTCCCCTTTCGGACTATCCTAGTTGTAAAACCCCAGCTTCGGGTTAGGATTTTACCCACTTGTAATTGAGCCAATCTTAAGTTGGTTCGAGAGAGTTCAAGCCAGACCAGTTTTCAGTCCATGAGTATGGGGCCCATATGACTATATGAGCATGTTGTGGAGGCCAAGTATTTTTGCATGCAGATAATAGCTTCAATTATGCTATAGTAGAGCATGAGTTATCACTATATACAAGAGGTATACTGATTTTTTTATGTGTTAGCTAGGGTTTTATGGTTAGATCTAGGTTGTTGTAGCATTTAGCATTTGTTTGGGATTTCATGGTATCTTATTTACATACATCTTAGGGATTTTAGACAACCAGATTTCCCTTATGGGTCTAGCTTGATTAAGTTGCAAATTTTTGCTCGACTTAGTTCAGAGTTTTGAGACTGATTTAGCCTTCTTGCCTCGATTTCTACCTATAAAAACACTTTTAGGCCTTAGTCAGTTTCCACTTTGGACGGTCTCCATGTCACCCCTAACTTCACCCAGTTATTTTTATAGGTTTTTCTACAATTTTGGTTAATTTCCACCTCTTGCGTTGCCACCACTTTAGGTCACTTTCGGTGAATCTTTGCTTTGCCTCTGGCGACCAAACTGGTGCCATCATGATCACAACGGCCAGCTATCGATCCAAGTCCAGCTCTGGCACTGGCGCCACTATTGTAGCGTTCGACAGAGCCATTTTCTTTGCCGTTTCCACCATCGCCACTGCCTTTTGGGCCATTTTACGATGCTGACAGGTTTCCTACGGTGAAACCGACCACCCCAATAGCTTCCCTCACCGAGATCTTTATTTTGAAACCACCCATAACCACTGCTTTGGTCACGATAGCCATCAGCAACATCACTGCACCTGGCGAGATTCCCATGCTTTCCAACTGTTTTATAGCCAGCTGATGCTCAAGCTTTGTCAATCACCATGACCGCCATGTTTGATGTTTCCTGGGCCGTTGATCCCGACCAGCCGGTGACCCCAGCCTCGCTGCTCGTTATCTATTTTCAGCCACGTGCACCGCTTGCCCATTTACCCTCATTCATGTCTGCCTACTTGACCATATTCGCCAATGTGTGCCCGAGTCCGTCAGTCCACACCCATGTCTGCCCAGTCAACCCAACCCACTAGTTTAGTTAACTCAGATCAAGTTGGTTCAGCCCATTCAACTCAGTCTAGTTGAGCCCAATTGACTCGGTTCACTGTTTTCGGGCATTTCTCGACTGGTTTCAATAATTTGAGAACCCGTGTATTAGTTTAGATGCATATTCACTTGATTTAGTATGTTTAGATGTTATGATTATTTATTCATTATTATTCACTTCTTGTTATTTATATATTTTTTATTATAATGCTAATTTATGAGATTATTTATTAATATTAATGATATATTTACTTATTAATATTAATCTTATTAATGTTTATGAAATTATATATATATATATATATATATATATATATATATATGTATTTGTTCACATGTATGTTATTATTTATTTGTATTAAGTATTTATTTCTTTATTAGATAGCTATACTATTATTATTATTCATGATTAAGTAATATTAACTATTTGTTTATTTATATATTTATCAAATTATTATTTATTTATTTATTTATATGTTTACTAACATGAGTATATGTTGATATTTACTTGTGTAAGCCATGTATTTATATAGTATAATTATATTCTTATATTATGACTAGAGTATTATTTATTTTTATGTATTTATTATTTATCCATCTATCCATGATTTTAGTAATTTATCTATTTATTATTTTTTTATTAGTCATTTGCTTTATTATGTCTCGATTTGCATGATGGATGTTTAGTTGTAGGTTTGTTTAGTATTGCTTTCCTTATTATGATATATTGTTGATGTGAGCACACACTGCCAGCATTCATCATATAGGGATGACAGTATTTTACTGAACAGTGGGTTTTGATGTAGGTTTCAGAGTTTGTGCTCACCATAGATGAGATGTCACACTTTGAGCTCTTATTTTTCGCTTCTTCCTTGTAATTTAATTTATTGTTTGTAGGACAAGTTAAGTAATATTTTACTGGATCCTACTTAACCTCGGACTATTTAGTTGAATAATTTTTCGAATTAATAACACTCGACGATGAGATCCCTCAAGTTTGATTTCGAAACAAGATCTACTATAAGTTGCCTTTGGGCCTATTATATAAATCTCTTCTTAGACCTATATATAATTTTAACAAGTTTTTAGTGAGACAAGAGAAGGTGAAACCAACTAGCATGTACCATGAGTGGGTCCATGTGTCTATCATAGCAGGTTCTTGATTAGTGAGAGGGTTGTTCCATTCTCGATGGATCCTGACAACTCTGCATTTTGAGTTTCCTCACACCCGGAGAAACATGGAAGTTCATGGGTACTATTTAGTACAACACACGTCAAGACATGTGGTTGAAAGAGTACTCGGCCTTTGTGTTCAATGCTAAGAGATATATCGAGGAAATGAGAGGGCTTAGGATATACTGGTAATCCCAAGTAATAAAAATGAGAAAATGCCAAGAAAGGCAGCAGCAGGCCAGTCAATTTAGGATGTTACCAAGTCTATAGCCAAGTGGCTCCTCACTAGATGTCCTCATGGAGAGCTAGTGGAAGTATATAATAGTTTTCTTTTAAATGAGAGTCATCTCTCATTTAACAGTTTGATATTTAGCTATTTTTTGGACCAGTGACATCCGTTTCTGACATATTTCATATTATATATGTAGGCCTTATGATCCTAAGTCGACTTTGGTGGAAGAACAGATAAACGCTACACATATTTGAGCTCAGTACATTTTTTTTCTTTACATACTTTTATTTATATTTGATGAGTTTTCACGCATATTCAGTAATATCTTCCATTCTCATGATGCCAAACAGGTTGTTTCAATCTATTTTATTAATTGGGTCTTACCGATTAGTAGATTTAGACATGACTCAACTCGATTGTAACATTTCTGAGTTGATTCTTAGGTGAACCAAAATTGGAATGTTATAGTTTGGTATCAGAGTCATGTCTTGGTTGATTAAGAAGGAAGACTTTTGTTTTGAGCCAAGTGTGTGGAGTTGTCTTTAGCCAAGCCGATAGGTATTTCCTTTGGTCTTTTCTCAGGATTTAAGATTTTTGCTCAGTCAGGCCTGAAGAATGTATGTTTCATTATTACTAGTTAGAGAGAAATTATGAGATGGATATGAGATCATGATTTCAGTAGACGCCATAAGGAATCTCACAAGCATGTCATAATATGCTTAGAGATGTGTCCTTTCCTTTTATTGTGCCAGAGATTTAGAAACGTCAAAGTATCCACATGTTCAATCAACTAAAGTTGAATTGATGTTGACTAGGTGTCCGTCGTTTGCATGTCACTGCATCAATCCTCCTTCAATGGGACATTGCGAGACAGAGTTATAAGGGATGGCACCAATAGGGAGTATAAAGTATGGAGACACTGACAAACTTAGTTGGCACATGAGCTTGATCACGGCGTGCCTTGAATAGATCCATCAGACATAGTTCGAGATCTACCTTTGAGAACTTTAACCCTTAGACATATCCTTGTGGATAGAGGACATAGCTATCCCAGTGGAGCCCCTAGAGCACGGATGAGGGTTTGGACAGATGACTTGAGATGTACCACTTTCACTAGTTTATGTCCGTCCTGACACCATTTTTAGCTTCTCTTTGTTGGACAGAGGCCTTGACATGATGAGGAGGAGATCAAGACCATCATTGCCTACAAGATAAGATATTTGACAGGATTCCACCTATGCGAGATAGGTGATTGCTATTGAGAGCT
This sequence comes from Piper betle, assembly GCA_033002965.1. Classification (NCBI taxonomy): domain Eukaryota; kingdom Viridiplantae; phylum Streptophyta; class Magnoliopsida; order Piperales; family Piperaceae; genus Piper; species Piper betle. The sequence goes on along the minus strand of JAURVB010009797.1, from coordinate 27,551 downwards.
TGTCAGTGCTTATAGGAGAACTCACCCTAGATTCTAGGAGATAAGTGTAGGCTCGACATTGTTTTACCATCGTACGTATCACCACCATGTTCTAGATCCCTTCGGATCAGACCCACATGGTTGGAAAACCTAAGCTAAGTAGATAGTAGCCACCTTTGAGAAGACAAATACATGGAGAAAGACATGCTAGACACAATAGTGGGTTCATGAGATACATGATCATGATCAGACCCTCAGCATTTGGATAGCATTGTCACCAATCGAATGCACACTACCACCGTCCGAGTGGAGCACTTATTGTGGAAGCAAGGGCTAAGTAGTTACCTCACCCCTACAAGAGGATAGATATTTGAGGATGTTCTTTGCCTTGCACAGTGACCACATGTCATAGTTTCAGAGCACAGTAGGGTACAAGAAAGTTAGGAGCATTGGAATTATTCTAATGTGATAGCTCAAGATGAACTTCACAACTATCTTGCATACCATTGCCTTAACTTGACACCTTTGGGGTCAAATGTATATTGCAAGGTAGTATCATCATATAGTGTTTGTGATAGTCTTCAGAGAGATGTACATGTACATGGCAGTATGACCTCCAGATAGGATGGCAATAGTGGTAAGATTATTTAGTTAGCATGACAGCATATATGTAGCCCGACCAGGGTATACAGATCATATGATTAGCAAATGGTTAGATACGTAGTGTGACCCCATTCAGTGATTAGCCCAGCTAGTGAGAGGAGTATGACTCATGTTAGAGTCTTTAGTTTAAATGGTGATCATTGAGGGAGTGTTCTTCGGGGAAAAAGTGATTTCCTTTGTGTTACGCCAGCATGATTAGGTTCTTACCTAGAACCGTAGGATTTAGCCTTTACCCTGAGTATAGGTACCTTCACGGTATTGTTTCCAATGCAGGTGGTTGATTGTAGACCAATCTGGAGGCAATGACTTCACCCCAGCTTAGGAGTGATGCAGACAGGGACTTGAGTCATACCAAACCTTGCTGACCAAATATAGAAACACTAGTGTATGCTCATCTAATTGATAGCTTTGCTTGAGAGTCTACCACAGTGGTAGTAGTCATGTGAGTAAAGATTAGTACTGAAAATTGGTATGAGATGACAGATCACACATCACTTACAAACAGATGAGACATACGTCAAATCTCACTATGAGTCCCCATTGGTTCGAGAGGAGATAGTTGTTCTTTGGGTCATTTGAACCCCTCCCATTTCGAAGAGCATGACTAGTACAGTATCGAGAAATACATGCCTACTGTTAGTTGGATTGAACTAGAGTCACTTAGGAGTTGTTTCTTAGACTTATCATTGATTGGTTGTTCCATAGAATGCCCACCTGTGGCAGAGTCCAATCATGATGATCTTAGAGACATGTCCATGGACCTACCCATATTTTTAAGCCACTCATTATCCTATACAGAGTTTTCATTACCCTTATGACTTGCATGATTACCTTTACATCACCACAGATAGAGTGACATACAAGAACACCTAATGTCAAACCATGTGAGCATGTTACACCTCATATTTAGAGTCTGATAGCAATTTGACCATACTTACACTAGAGATCTATTATCTTTTTATATGACTAGAGGTGTCAAACAAAGCTAAGCCTTCACCCGAGTATTTACACACTCACTCTTCCAGGTATACTAGTCCTACCACCAGTTTATCCAGATAGTGGAGATGAGTAGCATTGACCAGTGCACATGCCATAGACGCAAACTCCACAATTCATGCTGAGTATGTTTTCATAGTCCTTGAGACATGTGCATTATAGGCATTTTCGTCGCAATTCCATCACAGAGAGTTCCCTTCAGTAGTAGCTAGTGGTTGTATAGATAGCCACCAAAGCCATAGTATGTAGTAAAGTCGTAGTAGCTATTCTTGTTCTCTTCCAGAACAGAGTGAGATACTTGACTTGAGACCGACTCAAATAGGGCACAATGAGTGGTCCAGTTCCTCATATAGGGAAACTTGAGAGTTTAACCTAGAATGGCGACAATGAGCCATATAGCTTATTAGCATCCACCCTTGGTATTTGTGTCTACCATATGCTAGCAGTCTGCAGGACACCCTAATATAGGCGTAAGACCTAGAGTGTGCCTTGAAGGTACACGTAGTGGACCTATCATATCGATGAGCATCAGGGAGACATGGGTAGATGTTAGCCACACACCTCACACTAATATAGTTTTTCTTGATGTAGTTTAGACTAGCACCTTGTAGTACTATAGAGTACCTGCTCGACCACCCAGTAGGCCCTTAGGGGTGAACCTGGTTTTTCCCACCGTGGCCATTGCATTTCTGCTCCCATAGTTTGCATTTCAATCCCCAGGAGCCAGTCCAATCAAATGATTCCAGCATATATAGTCAGTCTAGCCAGATGATTTGACCAAGTGTAATCTGCCCAGCCAGATGAGTGGAATGCTAGTGAGCTTCATCAAAGCTTTGACAGAGCCAGCTTCAAGCAGATCCATTCGGTTGTGTGTAGCTAACTTTCGAGAGAGAGCTATCCTCCAGGCCATAGCTCAACAGCTTTAGTTTTGCTCAGCTCAGTGACATCTTCAATTGTGTCGTTCGATCACATTTGATGTGAGAAATTTTGGGGACATAATTTTTCTACGTGAGGAGAGGTTGTAAAACCCCAACTTCGGGTTAGGGTTTTACATGCTTATAGTCTTGCCATGTTTGGGCCAGCTTTAGACGGTTCGAGAGAGTTCGAGTCATACCAATTTTTAGACCATGAGTATAGTGCCCAAATTGAGCATGAACATGTTATGGAGGATTGAGTATTTCTAACATGTAGACGATAACTTCAGTTATGCTACAACAGAGCATGAGTTATCAATGTATACATGAGGTATGCAATTTTTTTATGTCTTTGCTAGAGTTTTATGGCCTAGATTTAAGTCGTTGCAATGTTTAATATCCATTTGGCATTTTGGTATCTCATTGACATGCATCTTAGAGATTGCAATACTAGATTCTCTGTGGTGCTCAACTTTATTTGAGTCATAGATTTTCGCTTGATTGAGTTCAGAGTTTCGAGGCCCAATTATCCTTCTTGCCTCAATTTTCGTATACAGAGTCACTTTTAGACCTCGAGTCAGTTCCGACTTTCGATGATCTCGATCCGAGGTTTTTTTCATATATGTATATTACATATACCCATTGGTAGGGCCCACTAGGCCCATGAGTTGTTGATCATTCGAATTGTACCACATGGCAAGATCAGAGCCATCCACGTTAGCCCTAGCTTCACCTAGTTATTTTTCAAAGGTTTTTCGACGATTTTGGATGATTTCCACCTTAGTGCCACCGCCAATTTAGGCCACCGCCAATGAGTCTCCGGCCACTAAATTGGTACCATCGTGACTGCCTCATGGCTGACTATCGATCTGGTCCCATCTCCGGCACTAGTGCTGCCATAGTAGCTACTGATAGGGCCATTTTCCTGGTCGTTTCCACTACCGCTACCACCTTTCATGACATTTTCCAGCACCGACAAGTTTCCTCTAGTGAGGTCAACCACCCACACAACCTCCACTCAGCCGAGATCTTCATTTTGAGACCACTCCCGTTGTGGTTGCAATCGCCGCCGGCAACATTGCTGCACCCGGTAGTGATTCCCCCACTTTTGGCTATTTTCAGCAGCCGGCGATTGTACTTTGTTGATCACCACCACCACCATATTCCTCATCATCTAGGCCATCGATCCCAACCAGTGGCGACCTAGCCTTGCCACTGTTGGTGATTTTAGGCAACAGGCGGCCTATTTGCCCACGTTCACGTCTGCATGCCTGACTCTTTCTGCCAGCCCATGCCCAAGTCTTCCAGAACGAGCACATGTCTGCCTAGCCGACCCAACCCACCAGTTTAGTTAAATCAGGGGAGCTGGTTCAGCCCAATCAACTTGTTCTAGCTCAGCCCAATTGACTTTGTTCAACATTTCCACCCATTTTTAACTGTTTCTCGACCGATTTTAGAAATTCGAGAACCCTTATATTAGTTTAAATGTATATTCACTTGATTCAATATGTTTGGATGTTATGATTAATTTTCACTATTTATTATTTATTTTATTTTATTTATTGATTATTATTTACTTCTTGTTATTTATATATTTATTGATTATAATGCTTATTTATGAGATTATTTATTAATATTAATGTTATATTTACTTATTAATATTAATCTTATTACTATTTACTAAATTAAACACACTACACATATACATGTGTGTCCGCACGCACGCGCACACACACACATATATATATATAGGTATACGCCCCCACATACACAAACACACATATGTATAGGTACAGCACATGCACAAAACACACACACACAGATAGATAGATATATATATATATATATATATATATATATATATATATATTTGTTTATTCACATGTATGTTATTTTTTATTTCTATTAATTATGTACTTATTTATTTGATAGCTATAATATTATTATTATTCATGATTAATTAATATTAACCATTTCTCTATTTATCTATTTATCAAAATTTTTATTATTTATTTATTTATTTATATGTTTACTAACATGAGTATATGTTGACGTTTACTCATGCCAGACATGTATTTATATAGGAAAACTATATTATTATTTTATTATTAGGAGTCTTATTTATTTTCATGTGTTTTATTATTTATCCATCTATCTATGAGTTTAGTTATTTATTTTTTTATTAGTCATTTTCTTTATTATATATCGATTTACGTGATGGATGTTTAATTGTAGGTTTGTTTAGCATTGCTTTCCTTATTATGATGTATTAATGATGTGAGCACACATCTCAAGCATATATCATATAGAAATGACAATATTTTACTTAGGAGAGATAATGAAACGAGAGATGATGAAACCAACTCGCACGTACCATGAGCTGTGCACGTGCCAGTCAGAGTGGTCTCTTGATTAGTTAGATGGTTGTTCAAATCCTGAGGTATCCTGACATAATACAAGAAACATGGAGGTTTACAAGTGCTATTTAGTATAACACATGTCTGGATATGTGGTTCAAAGGGCACTGAAGGCAATTGTTTAAGAGTACTCGACCTTCGTGCTCAAGGCCAGGAGATATATCGAGGAGTGGATATACAGGTAGTTCGATAGGATCAAAAAAATATAAGAAAATACCGAGAGAGACAGCAACAGACCAATTAGTTCTTGATGCTACTGGTCTGAAGCCTAGTGGCTCCTTAGTAGATGCCCTTATGGAGAGTTCAATGGAAGTATATAATGCTTTTCTTTTAAATGAGAGTAATCTCTCATTTGACAGTTTGATATTTAGGTTTGTTGGTGACGTTAGTGATTGACGTCTATTACCGGGTCTACCAGTGGCATTTGTTACTAACATTTTTTATATTATATACGTAGGTCTTATCATCATAAGTCAACTTTGGTGGAAAGACATATAAACGCTACATGCATATTTAGTAATATCTTCCATTCTATTACTTTCATACTATTACTTTTATTTGATGAATTTTCACACATATTTAGTAATGTCTTCCATTCTTATGGTGCCAAGCGGGTTGTTTCGATCTATTTTATTGATTGAGTCTTATCGATTAACAACATTAGATATGACTCATGATTCGATTCTTAAGTGAACTAAAATTGAGGTGTTACACTAGCCTTAAGGTGGGAACCCTAAGTGCGCGCACTCTGCACTCAACAAAATGGTGTCCTCTAGCACATAGTGCCTTTGAACTCAACTCTCTTATTGTTTCCCAATTTAAGAATGGGTGCAACAGCATTGCGCCAGCGCCCTTCACCTAACCTTAAATTTCCCTCATTTTTGTCTCTGCAAGCAAAGGTGCTGGACCAGTGCCCTTGCACACAATCCTGTGACCTAACCTTATGTACGGTTCAGTTCACTCAACCTCTAACCTGTTTGTCTGGCCAGTCAATTGGCTATGGTCTAGCTTCGCAAAGACTAGTCAAAGGCACCCTCCTCGCACCCTTGCAATGGAGCTGATTTTCTAGATGCAATTTTCCAAGCTTTTCACCCTTTGGCTTCTTTCCTTCCGACCTTCCATTCCTTCCTTGCCTCCCCTCTTCCTCGCTCAAACCTTCCTTCCTAGCATTCTTTAAGCCTCGCCAAACTCCTTTGGTCGTAGGTCTTGGGTGAGAAGCCCCAAATGACCTCCCTTCGATCCCCTTCAGGTAAAAACTAGCCTTTTGCCTCTCTTGCCTATTTGTGTGCTCTGTTCATGATTGGTTATATGTGATGGTATTTTTATCGTATTTGTATCATGTAGACCCGCTTGTTTGAAGTGGATAGGCTTTCAAATCTTGCCATTTTCATGCTTATAAAAATAGTTATAACTTTTATAAGATCTATATGATTGGATATGCACTATTTTGGTAAAAAATTCATATCTCGTGATGTGGATTATAGTTTTGCAAGATTCTTTATTTCAAATTTTCAAGTTTCATGAAGCAGAGTTTTTCTGATGCAGCCCGTGCGAGCATGGCAAAAGGTGGAGGCTTTATTGTTTCCAATAGACCACCTGTCACATTCCCTAATTTCTAAACTCTATTTTAGGTTGTATTTAAGTGCTATCTTTTGCATATTTATAGGTTAGGATGTCAACTATTTTTTTTGAAAATACCATGCTAAAAATAACATCATTAATGGTGTGAACAAAACCCCTAATTACGTTGTGTGCTTGTTGTGCTATTAATGTGATTTAACCTTGTGAGCTTGCTAAAAGACTTTAATAAAATTTGTAAACATTTTATATAAACTCAATAAGTGTATTAGAAACATATAAATTTTGGGCTTAATTAAAAATAATTTAGGCGGTTAGTAAATCTAGTGTTTTGGAGTGTGCAGGAACATAGGGTGAAACCCTTGTTCCCTAACTTTGGATATAAAATCTAAAAGCCTAGTTGTTTGGTGGTAAAATTACATTACCTTTCACCTAGACCTTAGGTTGTGTCTCAAAAACATCACCCTAAAATTTGGGAGCCAATGGTTCAATAGATTTTGTGGTAGAAATTTTTCAAGCCAAAGAAGTCCGACCAGCTTTAGAAATACCCTGACGAATGCCTCCATTTTTTAGTTCACTCATGCCCAAATACTTGGCATTTGGACATGAAATTTTAGAGGATTCATGCCCACAGTGTTGGCTAACTCTTCCCTTTTAGGTCTGGCTTGGTAGAGACTAGTCAAAGTCACTCGCGCCCTTGTACTAGAGCTGATTTTTACATATAACTAGATATTATTTTCCAAGCTTTTCACCATTTGGCTTCTTATTCCGTCCGAACTTACCTTCCCTTCCTTGCCTTCCCTCTTCCTCCTTAGACCTTCCTTGACCCTTCCTAGAACTCTTTAAGCCTAGCCAAGCTCCTATGGTTGTAGGTCTAGGGGTAAGAAGCCCCGAATAGACTTCCCCTTCAACCCCCTTGAGGTAAAGATCTAGCTTTTTGCCTCTCCTGCCTATTTGTGTGCTCTATTCATGATTGGTTATATGTGATGGTATCTTATCATATTTGTATCATGTAGACCTTCTTGTTAGGAGTTAGATAGGCTGTTATAATCATGTCATTTACATGTTTATAAACTAATAGTTATGACTTTTACAAGATCTGTATGATTGGATATACACTGTTTTGGTAGAAAATTCATATCTCATGATGTAGGATTATAAGTTTGCTTGATCATGGACTTCTTCCATTCACATGAGTAGATCTACAAGTTCTATGAAGTAGAGTCTTCGTCTGATATAGCCTCTGTGAGTATGTATGGGTGCTCAAAATTCATGAAAGGTGGTAGCTTTAACATATTCGTGAAGACTACTCGTCAACTTTCCCTAATTTGTTTCACCATGTTTTAGGTTATATTTGAAGTGCTATCTTTTGCATGTTTATAGGTTAGGATGTTAACTAGTTTTTGTGAAAATACCATATTAAAAATAACACCATTAATGCCTTGAACAATACCCTTAATTATGTTGTGTGTTTGCTGTACTATTAATGTCATTTACCTTGTGAGCTTGTTAAAAGACAATAATAAAATCTATAAAGATTATATATGAACTCAATAAGTGTATTAGAAACAATATAAATTTTAGGCTTAATTAAAAATCATTTATGTGGTTAGCAAATCTAGTATTTTGGGTGAAGAACATAAGTCCCTAGCCTCCTAACTTTGGATATAAAATCAGAAAGCCTAGTTGTTCGATGGTCAAATTGCATGACATTTGACCTAGACCTTAGGTTGTATCTCAAAAGCATCACCCTAAAATATGGGATCCAATGGCTCAATTGATTTTGTGGAAGAAAATTTTCAACCCAGGGAGGTAAAACCAGCTCCAGAAATACCCTAACAAATGCCTCCATTTTTTGTGTCCACTCATGCCCAAATACTTGGCATTTAGACTTGAAATTTTGGAGGGTTTAAGCCCACAATGTTCTCTAACTCTTCCCATTTACTGAGGCCCATTTGGAGTCTCCAAGCCTAAGAACAAGCTTGAGGAAAATGGGTGCGCGACCTAGGAATATTATTTCGAGCACCTTAGCTTGACCTTAGTGGGCCTAGTTTACAATGTTGGCCTGTGAGCCAGAATTTGATAATTTTTGTATCTAACCCTTGAAGTGTCAGGGCTCATCATTTTATATTTTAGCCCATTGAGATACTATTTGGACCATCTTAAAAATCATTCATTTAAGTCCATTTGATAAAACCCTAAGTGTAGAACTTTTGCTCCAGTATACTTGCAACCCTAAACCCTAATTAAGGTTATATAATGAGGTTTAACACTTTATTAAGCAAGATAATTGAGTTAATTAAGTCCTTTAAGTGATGTGTGTTGAGGTATTGCCTTGTTTTACATGCCCATGCAATCCAAGTATGATTTGGGTGTTACCTTTTGTTAGGATACGCGGGGTCAGCTCCCCAACATAGGATGCGGAGCTCAACTCTTCCAGGTCCATATGACTCTTTTGCTTCATATTTTCTTGACTCCTTGAGTCTCAAGTGTTAATTGTATTTAGATGTACAATGACATTGACAACATTTTATCAGATCTTTGTGATGTCGGGGCATTTAACAAAGTTTTATGTTGTTTAATAAAACTTCAAGGCTAAGATCCCTTGATGATATTCGAATACTAAGATCCATAAACTAACTTAGACAAGTCCCTTCCTAGTCTTATTATAAGTATATGAGGGTTTACAGCTCTACAAACATGAGAGCAACATATAGCTAGTTTAAATTGCGCTAGTACTTTAAACCTTAAAATAGTGCAATATAAGAGGGTAATGCGTCACACAACACATTTTTGGAGTTTATAACACTAGCTTAACAATGTTCCATTATCATCTAAGTACCATAATTGGTGTTATATAGAGGATGTGAGGTCATAAACTTTGTGTATGAGCATGTTTTGTTGAGAATACAGTCGACTTGTTTTACGTAAAGTAATTGTGTTAACGGCTTTGCGAGGCTTTTTTGAAGTTTTTAAGTTTTCATGTTTGGTTATATGTGATGGTATTTTTCTCATATTTGTATCATGTAGACCTGCTTGTTAGGAGTTGATAGGCTTTTAAATCATGTCATTTTCATGCTTATAAAAATAGTTATGACTTTTACAAGATCTGTATGATTGGATATGCACTCTTTTGGCAGAAAATTCATATCTCATGATGTGGATTATATTTTTGCATGCATCTTGCTTCTAAATGTTCAAGTTTAATGAAGCAGGGTTTGTCTCATACAGCCCGTATGAGCATGTATGTGAGCCAAAATTGAGCAAAATGGCATCTTTTCTATTTCCAATAGACTACCCATCACTTTCCCTAATTTGTACTCCATGTTTTAGGTTGTATTTAAGTGCTATCTTTTGCATGTTTGTGGATTAGGATGTTAACTATTTCATCTAAAAATACCATGGTAAAAATAACATCATTAATGGCTTGAACAAATCCCCTAATTACATTGTGTGCTTGTTGTGTTGTTAATGTGATTTACCATGTGAGCTTGCTAAAATAAATTAATAAAATTTGTAAACATTATATGTGGACTCAATAAGTGTCTATTAGAAACATGTAAATTTTGGGCTTAATTAAAAATCCTTTAGGTTGTTAGTTTATCTAGTGTTTTGGAGGGCGCAGGAATGCAGGGTGAAACCCTAGTTCCCTAACTCCAGTTATAAAATCTAAAAGCCTACTTGTTTGGTGGTCAAATTGCATGACATTTCACCAAGACCTTAGGTTGTGTCTCAAAAACATCTCCCTAAAATTTGGGAGCCAATGGCTCAATAGATTTTATGGTAGAAATTTTTCAAGCCAGTGAGGTCCAACTAGCTCTAGAAATACCCTAACAAATGCCTCTGTTTTCTGAGTCCACTTATGCCCAAATACTTAGCATTTGGACATAAAATTTTAGAGGATTCAAGCCCACAATATTGGCTAACTCTTCCCTTTTAATGAGTACCTTTTGAAGTCTCCAAGCCTAAGGACAAGCTTTAGGAAAATGGGTGCGTGACCTAGGAATATTATTTCTAGCACCTTAGCTTGACCTTAATGAGCCTACTTTAACATGTTGGCACATGGGCCAGAATTTGACAATTTTTATATATAACCCTTAGAGTTTGAAGACTCTTCATTCTATATTTTAGCCCATTAAGATACTGTTTGGACCATCCAAAAGGTCATCCGATCATGTCTAAGTCTATAACTTTTTCACTAGTGTACTTGCAAGCCTAAACCCTAATTAAGGTTACCTAATGAGGTTTAATGCTTCATTAAGAAAGTTAAATTAAGTCAATTACATCCTTTAAGTATTGTGCATGTGTTGAGGTTTTGCCTCATTCTACATACCCATGGGACCTAACTATGATTTGGGTTTTATCTTTTGTTAAGATACGCGGGGTGAGCTCGCCAACGTAGGACGCAGAGCTCAACTCATCAAGGTCCATAGGACTACTTTGCTTTATATTTGTTTGACTCCTTGAGTGTCAAATTTTAATTGTATTTTAGATGTAGGACGACATTGGCAATATTTTATCAGATCCCTGCAATGTTGGGTCATTTAAACGAGTTGTTTGTTGTTTAATAATACTTTAAGGCTATGATCTCTTGATGGTCTTTGAATGCTATGCTCTAGAAACTATCTTAGACAAGTCCCTTCCTAGGCCTATTATGACTTTATGAGCGTTCACAGTTTTACGAACATGAGAGCAATGTCCAAGTAGTTCAAATTTCACTAGTACTCCTTTAAACTTTAAAATAGTGCAACATAAGAGGGTAATGCGTAACATAATATATTTTTGAAATTTGTGACCATAACTTAACAATGTTCCATTGTCATCTAAGTACCATGACTGGTGTTATATAGAGGATGTGAGGGCGTAAACTTTGTGTATGAGTATGTTTTGTCAAGCGTACTCGTTGACTTGTTTTACCTAAATTAATTGTGCTTACAACTCTGAGGCTTTTTGAAGTTTTTACATTTTCCTGTGGGTAACGGAATACCCATTTGTCATTCTAAAATATCATTTGTTATTCCATACTTGTAATCAAACTTGTTTGGTTGTTAAAGTATTTTCTTTATGCATGTAGGTGAGGCCCCTCGACATTGGCCTGCTTAGGTGCACGAATCTACGGCTCATGGTGGTAACAAGGGTCATTGATGATTATGTTATATGTATTTGGATTCATTTTGTAGGTTGTATTATTTTGTGGGCTTGTGCCCTGTACTTGTTTCCCCATGAACCTTGATGCAATTGGGTTATGACATGATTATTTGCATATGTGTGTTTTATTATTTTTTAGTTATTATTATCACACATAGTATCAACTTTGGGGCAAATTGTTCTAGCCCATGAAGAGGAGCACTTAAGGTACGCGAAACCTATTTGGTTGTAGCTTTTTATGTGTGTTAGAGGAATGTGGGCTGGAGGAGCTTATAGTTTATGCCACATTAAGAGCCCATGTGAAGACTGAGGGTTAGGGTATAATGCCCTAACACTTGATGATGTCTTTGTGCTTAATTTTTTTTTGTGGGGTATGTGGTAGAGGTAACCATGACCCAGTATTAGCTTATCATAAGATCACCATCACCCAATAATATACCTTACCCAATCACTAGAGCCAAGTATAAAAATTGGACCATGCAACTGCATCTCATAAAGCTCAACCTCTTACCTACATTAGTGGTGTTGCCTTCGTATATCTTACAGTGATCATTTCATATGAAAATCACCCTTTTAGTTGGAGGGAAGGTATTGCCTCTCTTGTTATAAACCCGATTGTAGGTTAGGTGTTTTTGACTGGTTTGGGCTTTGGTTCAACTCGGTTAGCTTTCCGCCACTCCAGTTCGATCATATTGGGCATTGGCCATGTCCAAGGCATTCAGTTGTGACTTTGTTGTTATTTTGGGTGCTTAGTTAGGCTATGGTTGCATGTCGCATTAGAGTTGTGTCACATGGATCTTTGGCGTACCCTCTCGCCTTAATCATGCTTAGCAACCTTCACCAGTCAGCCCCAACCTTTTCCCACTCTTTTCCCACTCTTTTCCCTCTTTTTCTCACTATCTTGGGGTTCAGCATTGCGACACTAAGCCCCAAGGCCATAGCACTGGCACGCGTATGGTGCACCATGCGTGTGCTCAGCGCCGCGATGTAAGCGTGGCATTCGTGCACAAACATCTTTTTTTAGTCAAAACCCTAGCCCCAAAGTCGTACTTTAGTGTTATATGACATATCCATGCCAAGTCTTCATATATGTATTATGTTTTTGGATTTTGACTTGCACGCGAGATGGATGGGATGCATAACATCACCAACGGGCCCAATCCGTACCCACCATTGTTGCTTAGTTGCAGTTTTATATATATAATATCAAATTACTAACCTGCATACAGTAATATTTGGCTTGTTGCCTCTGTCGAGTACATCTGGGTTGTATAATGCTATAGTGATTTCAAGAGCTTGTGGAAGGAAGAGACATGAGTGGCCATGAAGAAGAGAGGCATTGTTCAAGAGAAGAAGGTCGAACTGGGAGATATCCTTGACTACCCTGGTTTTTTTTGAAAAGGTTGGATGGATTAGCATCAAAGTCTATTTCTTCCCAAATATTGTCTTTTTTTCTAATGTAATCTTCGCAAGAGAGACCCATTGAAGCACAGTTTGGTGGTCTCCTTGGATGTTCATAGTCATAGATTTCATGTTCATGTAACAATGCTGGCTGGTCTTCTGCACCTCTCGGACAAGGGATTGCATTGGGTCGATTATGAGTTTTGTCAATGAGGAGGTCCTCATGATGACGTTTTGTAGCAAGCCAATGAGAAAATGGTAACCCAGCTGCCAACCTAAGACCCGTTGGAAGGGACCTTCTAAACATAGTCAATTCCAACATCCTCCCAAAGGGTGGCCACCATGAAGCGATACCGTGGGGATATGCTTTCCTGCTTTACTGCATAATGATGGATATTAAGCTCAATCTGTCATAACTTATACTCATCTCCATGCTTATCTATACGTTAGATGCAAAGAACCTACACAGTTATACCTACCTAGGATGCAACACCGCACTGATGGTGAAGTATGACGTCTAACTTGACATAGTAGACTAACAAGAAATGAAAATGAAGTTCGATAGCTCAACTGTCTGGATGAAGATTTGACTGCCTCTTGATCAACACCTACCACTTGAAGATGGTGTCACACAAGCCCCTTGCAGCAGAATGTTGGCACTACCTGGGGACTTGTTTGCCTCTGGAGCTAACGTGCGAATATGTAACACTTTCACATGGAGCTGTTGTCATTGGACATTGCCACCTTGACGGAAGATGTACTAATGGCGACGGTGTAGCAGCAAGGTATGAAGGAGCAACTATCACTCATTGAGCAATCTCAAGACAACCAAACTCTTCCCATTCATGTGCTACAAAGCATCATCCTCAATCGAACAAGTAGGGGACTCCACATAATTACATGTGTTCGTGCCTTTGTTCGTGGAAGTGTCAAACTTTACGTCATTGTTGACCAAGTTTACATTCCTTTATTAAGTACCAAAACAGCCCAATAGCTACCTAAACGTACAATTAACTCTCCAATTAATAGGGCAAATTCCAAATTCAAGGCTAAAAATTGTCTATGTAGACATGCTTCTACAGACATTGGCGTGTCCCACTTTTGCACATTTCCCAAAACAAATGGCCTTGTATATATAAGACCCATTCATGTGATGGTTCCTTGGTAGGAATGGGTTTTGGGTTGCTCTTTGTAGTTGTTGCCATGATGTGGCTTGAAGCTCCCACTAGATGGGTTGATGAGGATGCGTCCTCAACTCGATTGAGATGAGAGAGAAATATGTACGTGGAGAATAGGAACAATGATCTGAACTTTGATGAATTCAACATGCGGGTGACTTTAAAAGAAGTGCACTGTGACATCAGAGCGATGTACCAGAATATGGAAGGGTTCATTGACACTTTGGAGACTCAATCATGGTTTGCAACCTTCACAACACTGGCAATGAAAGTGTCAATGATATTGCTCAATGAGTTCTACTTCTACATGGTTCACCCCGGCCTAGCTTACCTTCGAGGAAAGGTCAACGGAAAAACCTTTCAAGTGTCAACCAATGATATTGCCAACTTCCTGGGAGTGCCTACTAATAGGGTCACCACATATTTCGACAGTGTCATCCAAAAAACTATTTGAGGAATGCATTCCTGAGAGTGACCTTGAAGGAAGAGTGTTGTGTGCATGTGCAAGTGTACGTTATCAATACTCTGTTCGAGCAAAAGACCTCACACCATTAGCATTTCTTTGGTGGCAAATTCTTGTCAAAAATATCATCCCCTAGGGCTGACACTTCAATCACATCAATAGTCATAAAATATTTTTATTGTGGAATATTGTAAATCGTCAACGCATCAACTTGCCCATTCTCATATTGAACCACATGTATTGGTGCCAAAACTGAGGAGGAAATCTCTCCCTTATGCTTGTATGTCATTGTTCTTAAGGAGATGAAGTTCCTTAGGTACATATTGCAAGGAAGTCCTCATTCGGTTTATCACCTTCAAGTTGAATGAACCTAGGTTGGGAAACCAAATTCCAAAGAAGCCAAGGTTGGAGATATCATTTGGACCCAAAGATGGAGAATGTGATGATCAAGACTTGCCCATTTTTTGGGACATCGATCAACTTTTGGCATAGATGCAATGGTTGATGAGTTTCTTGTAACCCAATTTGAGAGATTGAACACAACAGTCGACTCTCATAGTTGGGGGAAGATGTTACGATCTTGATTCATGGGCTACCCGATACCTATAGTTTGTATGTTGTTCATAGCTATACTCAGTCCATGAAAGGGTAATCAGTGTTAATGTGTAGTGGTGGAAATAATTTACAACTTGTGATCGTATGTCATAGTTGCAATGACAACCAAGAAAGGACGCTAGGAGGTTCTCAGAACACCTAGGAGTGCCATCAGGTTTCAAGGAGTGGAATCAAGGAATACCAAGATTCTAGATATCGAGCATAGTGAGGGATAGCGTTCAGCAACCTATAATAGCTCATTGGGTCATAAGGAGTGTGTACCAAGCATTGGCTAGGGTTCACTGAGAAAGCTGTGTTTATCGGCTTCAATATCAACCTCAAGATGTTGAGTAAAGATAACAAGTGTTGACCATGATCAAGTATTGCTAGTTGGAGTTACTAAGCATGCCTAGGAGTGGTGATCGATCATGCCAAGAACTGGGTGCTAGTAGCAACACATGGAATTGTCGGCAATTCTAGGAGCTGATTATGGAGCATGTCAAGAACTGAACTCAGGAATATCGAGAGGACTGACCGAACATTATCAGGAATGCTAGACGAGTACTAGGTGATGACCAAGAGCTAGAAAGTGGAGTTCCAGACTTGGTTGAGACTTTAGGGAGGAGGTCTTGGATGACTTGGAGAAGTGCTAGACTCGGACATCGAGGTTGACTAGGAGAAGGGCCCGAGAGGGAGACTTGGTGGAGCCGGGATCAAACCTTAATCCAATTGGGAGTTGGATGTTGGGGTTTGATGTTTTTTGGCCTAGGGAGCTCTTCCACAAGCCTAAGAGTTCATCTAGGAACGTGTTGAGTTCTTGTTAGACTTGGAGAGGACGTTTAGGAAGAGTTATACAAGGTGTAGACTCTTTCCTATTAGCCAAGTTGGAGTTTGCAACGAAGTAGGAAGTGGTTCTTATAAATAAGACGAATCCTTGGACATATGGGATCATCACAAAAGAGGTAATCAATCACAAGAGATGGAGGATGTCTTTGAGGGTACTTAGGAAAGTTATCAAGATCCCATTGTGGGAAGAGGGCCAAATCAAGGTAGAAGAAGAAGAAGAAGAAGAAGAAGAAGAGGAAGAAGTTGGCATGGTCAATCTCTTAATGTAGGGATTGAAATTTTGAACTTTGAGGGATCTTTGGGGCTTGATTAAGGTACTCTTGTACCTAGCTTTGTTACTAATTTGTATTCATGTTTGATTCAGTTAAATTCATATATTAGTTGTTCTGATTGGGGAGTTCAATTAGGGTTGTGTAGTTGTAAAGATTGTTTGTTAGAGGGATGATCCAAGTGAGTCCTTTTGTGAACGAGTAGCAATGTAGCAAGGCCTAGTGGGGTTGTTCACAAGGTTTAGCAAATGCTTGTATTCCTTGTATTATTGTGTTGATAAAAGGTTGGGAGGGGTTCCTATAGATCTGCATGTTTGCTTGTTGTTTGTTGTGATTTGGCAAGAAACTTTAGTACCGGGTCATGATCGAAGTTTATAGCATGACCAGTTTCGAGGACTAGTTACTGGGATGAGCAAGCGCAGAGATTGGCACAACTAAACATAAGGATTGGTGTTTGGTAAAGATCGAGTAGTGATTAGGAGGTTTGCTACTTGGTTCTTGGGATAACTTATCAGTAGAGAATACTTATAACCGAGAATATTGTATCGAGTGTGCTTGTGTGTGATCGTAGCATGAGTGATCATGTAAGGTGCAAATAGTGGTACGAGTTAACCCCAATTTAGGTTTCTGTTTAGGTGCTGATTTCTTGACCGATAATAGTGTGGTACTCAGGTGCAAGGTTGCAAAGGATATCAGTTGTAGCAGGAATTGTTTATTTGTAAGAGGCTAATCATTGGTAATTAGTAGTTTTGGTAATTGGATATCGGTAAAGGGGTTTATTGTTGTTTGTAGTACCGAGTATTGGAATTGAATTGAGGTAGCGGTATTGAGGTTTTAATTGGTTTTGGTGATCAATTAATCTTTAAGTTGTGATAATGATCGAGGACTAGGAGTAGTATTTAAGAGTTGCTTCCAGGCATTTTTCTTTTACTGCATAACTTGCGGAAGGCTAAGTGTTCCCGGGGTGAGACTA
Source organism: Piper betle (assembly GCA_033002965.1). Lineage (NCBI taxonomy): Eukaryota > Viridiplantae > Streptophyta > Magnoliopsida > Piperales > Piperaceae > Piper > Piper betle. Next base: position 10,132 of record JAURVB010009797.1, on the reverse strand, counting down.
CACTCACATGGAGTGGAAGCAAGAGCGGCACATCCGAGACGTTCAACGTGTGTATCAGTACCCTTTGGATCCCTATCACTTCCACCACACTTATGAAGACCACCTTAGAAATGACTAGGGCATGTTACATTTCCCCTCTACAGATCCATGTACTCATATATATTACAAGGGGGTGATGTCTATGCTTGCGTGTGTCTGTGTAATGTCTCTAATCTTGTAGGGGGCGATGGTTGTTTGTATCATGTGTGTGTGTGTGACTGTTCGATGGATGACTATGTCTACCATGTAAGTGTGTAATAAGTAATATATATGCAGTATGTATTTCCTTTATATGAAATACAATGCCTTTAATGAGCATGTTTTTCCCCTTACTTATACTATGTATTAATCTAAGTGTCCCATTGTTCAAATAGTTAGGGACAAAGTACACGACACAACCAATCGACAAATATATGCCATTTTGATAACAATTGTATTCCTTTTGTCTTCAACTACAAAGAAAATTTATCCACAACCCTACTTTTATATGTCCCCTAATGAGTTATTAGGATTATCCTTATTCTTAATTCTCATCCTTACATGGGCAACAATGTAAGGAGTGGACAAGGTTGACGATTTCTTCTTGCATGTTTTCGACCTCTTGAGTGCAGGCGCATCGTCTAGGATCAACACACCATCATTGATGCCTTCAATCCCATCAAATGTCTTGCCCCTCCAGCATCTGCTATGCCTCCTCACCGGCAATGCCTTCTTGCCCATCAACTATCATGACCTCTCCATCATCATCCATCGCCTCTCCATTGTCGATGCGTTCATTATAGCCTTCATCTCAAAAATCTCCCTTGTCCAAGGCCGTTGGCTCCAACCTTATAGCGAGCAGTGCAATGTCTACAAATTCTACTTCTCCACAAAAGGTGAGGATGTAGGAGTGAATTGTATTATGCAACTAAAGGTTTGTCGTAGAAATGACCACCATCACTACAATTGCTAATGTAACTTGCACTGCTTAGAGTATCATCAATGCCTAAGTGGTGACCACACTCATGGAACTCATCATTGTACCTAGCCGTCGTCATGTTTGCATACACACGTTCTACCATATCTCTGAAAGTGGCTGCCTCGTCCCTCCTTTGACTTGAGTCTGCATTGGCAATAGAAGCCTTCACGTTATGTAAAACCCTGAAAAAAATAATTAGGTTATTTTATTTAGGGTTTTGTAAATCTTAGAACGAACCATAAATATTATTTAATTAAATTAATCCTTTAAAAAATTTAATATTATAAATTATCAATTTTGACCTTTAGAATATTGATATAATGATATTTATAATATTTTTAGGATTTAACATCCATTCGTGTTAACTTAATAATTACTTTTTAACTTTACATTATCACACAAATGACTTTTTGAATTCCACATATATATAAAATTTAATGTAGTGACTTCTTATATTCCATACATAATCTTCTATATAAATGAGAGTTCTGTTGATGTTAAATGAAACATCCTCTAGATAGTTTGTGAGCACATTTGACTCACAAAGGGAAGGCTTTAGGATCGTGTGTTATAGTTGTTGGTTCCTCATCACAATACCAGGTTTGTATAATTACTTGAAATGTTATATATTTCGATTTGGGAGTCTTGGTTGGCCTGAGTCTACATTCGATCACCATGCACGGAGCGCAACCGTGGTCAAAGAATTGGCTCAGTCCGACATTGGGCAGCACCCTTAAAAATTACTATGTGGGAGTCTTGGTGGCCATGAGTTCACATTCGACCACCATGCGCCGAGCGCAACCGGGGTCAATAAATTGACTCAGTCCGACACATGGCCACACCCACTAAAATCCCTAAAAGATTAAATACCTACCCCCATGCTGAAAGGGGTGATAGGGTGCAGTGGTGCAAGACTACTCATTATGCACTTACGATACCGAGAGGGTGAGTCAATGGTAAATATTGGTAACTATAGGCCAAGGGCTACGTAGCATGTGTGTACATACATGGGATTATAGCTGGATGGGCGGCCACCCACCCAGCATATTAAGAGCTCAACATAGGCTCACAATCACTAAAAGATGTAATTTAGATGTTGTGGAACATATTAATTATTTCTTGTAATTATACGACTTAGTGTTTTTGTCACTAATGCGGAATTGCCTCCGCAGGTATGAGCTTGGAAGGATAGGGAGAGTCGGGATAGCTGGAGGACTCTATTATTAAACTATTCTTTTCTCTAGATTGTTTGCATGACAGTGGGATTTTGGTTCGGTTCATGGGGCTTAGATTATTCCGAGCATTTGCATATTAAATTTATTGTTATGGATTTATTTAAAATCATTGAAAATTAATAGAAAATAAATTTATGAGACACTTAGTTTTATACAGTAACACTTGGCTCTTGGCTTGGAACGGGCAGGTCGTTACACGTTAAGCCCTCCTGCCTTGTCCCAACACCAAATACCTCATCCATTGCTTGTAATGCCTCTTCTCTTGCACGAAATGTCTTGTCCCGCATGCAAGACACCTCAACTTTCATAGCCTCAATTGCTACCATCATCTCTTCTAATTGGTGCTCTACCTCTTTCATTGCTCTAGTTACTCTCTTAAGATAGTAAAATGTTTTCATTTGTACATTGACTTGACGTTCTTCATCAAATGTTGCTCCCATGTGCCTATTCCACAGCCTATGCCTTAATCCTATGTTGCTCGTTCTGACATATGATCAGGTTATTAGTGGATGGCTTTCTCTTCCTGGATGCTCGTCCACCTCCTCGGTGCCTCCTTCTCCCCAATTCCCCACCCAATAAGGGCATCTCTTCCTCAGTCAGCTCTAGATTGGAAACAACTTCTTCTGAAGTTATCTTGTCAGCAAAACAGGACAAAAAGCCATAGTTTATCCACCACCTTGTCCTTCCTTTGTCGTATCCAACTTTATATTTTTCACAACATCGACGATGCCTTGGAAATGCACTTGTGTCCATTGGATACCATCTTTTCGTGCGCTCGTACAACCATGCTTGAAGAGTGAATTCAGGACCTCCCAAACACATTATCTTCATCTCCCCCAACATTAATGTATCCAACTTGTATGTTGTCGCACACACTTGTCTCACAAAAAAATTGTACGAATACTTCCCCCATAAAAATGACCACACCCGATCCAAGTCATCCAAGTATGCACACATCCAGGTTTTAACACTCTTGTCTGCATCTAGGAACAATATGACCACCATAATGTAAAGAATGATGAGGCGGACTATATCGTTGACAGACCCGGCGTGTGACACCCCAATTTTGGTTCACCTAAGAATAAGATCAGAAATGTCACGATTGAATTGAGTCATGTCTAAAGCTGCTAGTCTATAAGACTCAATTAATAATATAAATCAAAATAACCCACTTGGCATCAAGAGAATGGAAGACATCGCTAAATATACGTGAAAACTCATCAAATATAAATACAAGTATGAAAGAAAGTAACTGTGTTGAGCTCAAGTATATATAGCATTTATCTGCTCTCTCACCAAAGTCGACTCAGAATCATGAAACCTACATGTATAATAGGAAAAACGTCAATAATGAGTGTTACTTATCCAGAAATAACTAATAGTCAAACTAGCACAAGAGAATTGAGCCTCCTGTTAAATGAAAATATTTATATACTCCATCACGAATCTCTCACAAGGGCACTAATTAGGAGTCGTCTTCTTCGGATCGACAACATCCCATTCTTACTCATCTTATGTCTCGTCAACTTTAAAAACTATCCCTTGCGCAAGAACATCAATTTCTCTTTCTTTTCCTTTAGTCCTCTACATCCTTCGTATCACTCCTAGTCCTATGTACATAGGCCGAGTACTCTCAAGTATGCTCCTTCAATACCCTTTGAAACCACAAGTCTAGACATGCGCTGCATTGCAGTACCCATAAACCTCCACACTTCTCTCAGTTTGAAGAACTCAAAAGTGGAGTTGTGAGGACCCTCAGGAATGGAATGGACACTCAACAAATCCAAAGCCCGCTTTGACTAACTTGCACCTGCTCGCATATCACGATTGTCGGTTTTCCCTTGTCTTACATCTCACCAGAAAATTCAAGAAAAATCATATATAGGCATAGAAAAGGGATTTATATAATAAGCCCGAAGGCAACTTGTGGCGGATCTTGTTTTCAAAATCAAACTCGATGGTTCTCATCCTCGACGGTTAGTAATCACGGAAGTAAAATACGTCTAAATCGCCTGTGTTAAGTGGGGTCTGATAAAATAGCCACTTAATACGTCCTGCGATCTGGAAATCAAATTAGCAATAGAGTATAGCGATAAAAACTTAAAAGAGTCCATAACGGACCTGTGGTCCAAGCTCCAAGCGTGACGTCTCATCTACGGTGAGCTCGAACTTCGAAACCTACATCGAAACCCACTACTAAGTAAAATACTAATATTTCTATATGATACATGCTCATGGTGTGTGCTCACATCATCAATACATCCTAATAAATAAGACAGTGCTAAATAAACCTACAACTAAACATACAACACACAAATCAAGACATAATAAAATAAATAACTAATAAATAAATAATAAATAAATACATACACTCATGAATAAATAGATAAATAATAAATACATGAAAATAATAATACTCTAATCATAAATATAATAATATCATTATATTATATAAATACATGGCTAAATACAAGTAAATATCACATATACTCGTGTTAGTAAACATATAAACAATTAAATAAATAAATACATAATCATTCTATAAATAAATAAATAATTAGTTAATTATGATTAATCAATATGAATAATAATAATATCATAGTCATCCAACACAAAATACATAATTAAATACAAATAAATAATAACATACATGCAACGAACAAATAGATAAATAAATAAATAAATAAAATTTAGTAAACATAAATAAGATTAATATTAATAAGTAAATATATCAATAGATAAATAATAATAAACAATCACATAAACATTCATCATATACGACAAACATATAAATAAAAATGAAATAAATAATAATGAATAAATAAATAAATAAAAACACTCGTAACATCAAAATATGCTAAATAATATGAATATGCATCTAAACTAATATAGGGGTTCTCAAATTATTGAAATCGATCGAAAAACAGCGAAAACGAGCTGAATCGGGTTCTCAAATTATTGAAATCGGTCGAAAAACAGTGAAAACTGGCTAAAAATGAGCTGAATCAGGTGGTGGTGAGAGGTATGGATCGAAAGCCTATCGCGAAGTGGTCATGGGGATGCCGGTCCGGTGGTTGGGGCAACAAGGGAGACTCATTAGTAGGGAGCCAAAGTGGCGGCTGCGCTAGGGTGTAAAACTCCGAAAATCAATGGAAATCTCTGAAAAATCAATGGGAGAAAGCTAGGGCTTATGTGGATGGCTCAGATCTTGCCACGTAATACAATCTGAATGTCCAACAACTCGTGGATCTAATGGGACCTACCTATATGTATATGCAATATACATATAAACGAAAAGCTTGGATTGAGATCGTCCAAAGTCAAAACTGACTCGAGTCTTAAAAGTGACTCTATAAGCAAGAATCAAGGCAAGAAGGCTAAATGGGCCTTGAAACCCTAAACTCAATCAGGTGAAAATTTATAACTCTATCAAGCTTGGCCCAAGGGGTAATTCGGTGATCCAAAATCCTTGAGATGCATGTAAATGAAATACCCTGAAAATCCCACACAGATATTAAATGCTACAATGGCCTAGATCTAGGCCTAAAACCGTAGCTAACCCATAAGAATCATTTATTTACCTCACATATACACTGATAACTCATGCTCTCCTGTAGCTTAACTGAAGCTATCATCTACATACCAGGCATACTCAACCACCATAACATGCTCATACGGCAATCTGGGTCTCATACTCATGGTCTAATAACTGGTCTAGCTTAAGCTCGCTCGAACTGACTCGTGACTAGCCCAAACCGAGCAAAACTACAAGCAGGTAAAACCCTAACCCGAAGCTGGGTTTTATGGCATCCTCCACATCGACCATCTGCCTGACCTCAAATATAGCCTTCTTTGATATCTTCCTACATGGAAAGAATTGTGTTAAGAAAATTGCTATCGTAACCTCATAGAGGAGTCACCAAAGTAGCCTTGTGATGAGCACCACATCTTTATCCATCAGCAGCACATCTTCCATAATTCTACAATCGTAGATTGGTTGCTTTGTCCATCAGCCTACAACCTTGTGTACAATGATGCACTGCAGTTTGAATGCTTCCATCTCATAGAAGTGGGCAAAAGGTGTTTGTTAAAGCCAAATTAAATGCACTTCCAGGATTGCGTTTTCACTGTGCAACTTCTTCATCTTCCCCAGTATAAAAAAACACGAGAACATGTGGTCCTTCCTCTATCTCCTCTCGTCGCCCTGTACACATCGTGTTATGTTTGACAATGAGCCAAATCTTGTCTTTCATCCTTTAATATCAAATTATAGAATCATAATATATAATGTACCTACATCTCGTGTGCCAATTCTTGGGACGGTCTTTGCCACCATGCGAACAACCTGCCTCCATAGTCATCGTCCAAAATCTCATCGGCTAGGAACTTGAACGGATGTGATGCCAAACAAGTTAATAGCTCCGCCTACTTTTTATCCTCCTCACAACTATTCTATCAATGCTTACAATGGACTATTTATAAGTTTCCTAACCATGACACACATATCTACATATATTGTTTAACCATGACCTACATCTCGTGTGCCAATTCTTGGGACGGTCTTTGCCACCATGCGAACAACTTGCCTCCATAGTCATCGTCCAAAATCTCATCGGCTGGGAACTTGAACGGATGTGCTGCCAAACAAGTTAATAGCTCCGCCTACTTTTTATCCTCCTCACAACTATTCTATCAATGCTTACAATGGACTATTTATAAGTTTCCTAACCATGACACATATATCTACATATATTGTTTAACCACGCGCATGGGAGTATATTTTTTAGGACTAACAAGGTTAGCTTTGTATTTTAATTGTTCAAAAAGGTGGGCATACTCTAGTGGAAGGTCATACCCTCTCAGATTTAAAGGTTGTACCCTCTCATGAAAACCACGTGACCACTGTCATACTTCAATCTCAACCACTTAATAATTTATTTGAAACTGAGGTGTTATTCTTTATATAAATAAAGTTGATTGTATGCAAATAGAAGTGGTCAACATGTCTCTGCTTCGTCTATATTACCAATTTCACGTTGGTCGTAGTCTTACTAGACTCCTATGTACAACATTTTTCGGGCTTTAGCATGCTTTTGGTGGTTAGTGAGGTTAACGTTGTATTTTAATTGTTCATAAAGTTGAATGTACCTTGAAGAAGCGATCAACATGTTTGTGGGTCATCCCTTCTCAAGAAATCTAACCGACCAAAGTCACACATCAATATGAATTAATTAAACATATGTTTTAAACTTAGCAAGTGTTTCTATTTTCTAAGCAAAGACCATTACCAATACAATGCAACAAACAACTCCAACAATGGCAAAAGTAAATGCTTACGCATTGACAAAACAAACCATGCTTGACCTATTCACAAATCTGAACATACCTGGGAACCTAACCCACTAATCCAATATACAACACTAACGAGCCCACCCGGCAATCTGTGTGTTCAATATTTAAGACAAACAATGTCAAAATGGGAATTAATACCGCAATTATTTTAGGATTGTACAGCCCAACCAACACAAGATGAAGCTGCAGCCGACAACGACCGTCCTACCCCCGTAGTCTTTGTGTGAATTGCATGGTTACTCTTACAACTCCTCTTGTTATGGCCCAACTATCCACATATGCTGCACTTTCGCGTCTCCTTCATGGGAGACATGCTTTCATTTCTCTTTGTATGTTTTCATCCTACCTTACCGTGATATTTTGGGGGTTGGACAACCATTAATGACGAATGGCTCCACTGATGGCTTCCTAGTGTTGATTCAACGACAACAAGGTACCCATAAACATGCTTGCTCACGTGAAAGTATTCTTCCACATAATGTTAGAGGTCATACTACTTGTGGTCTATCCATGTCATTGCATGCTCGTACAAGATGCTCCAATCTTGGAATTGTTGACAACTACAAGTCCACTTTTGTAGATCCATGCGATCCTAGAAATGCACGGCCCCTGAAAAAGTATTCATTTTAAATATATACAAAGAGAATGGCATTACCATTTCATGTCTGTCTAGCTCCTAAATAGTTAGCATAATATTTCCCACATAGGGTGTTATGCTTCCTATCCATCATGATGCTTTCGTGCGCCATTGATTGTATCACTTGCCCACCTTCATTCTATTATGTTTTATGAGCCAAAAAATTGGCATTTGCCTCGCATTCTTCAGCATTGCATTGATGGATTCGGCTATGCTACTCGTCATCATCTCATATCTCTGGCCAATAAAGAGTGTGTACACCCATTGTGACTTGTTAATCTTTGCTAGTAATCTATGGGCCACTCATTTTCTTTCTTCATTTTCTCCATAGTCACTTTGTATTACAGAACTCTATACACCTGAGCAGCAGACCACATAATGTTCACCAGACCCTTGTCCTCAAATTTTTTGTATAAGTTCGTTTCTATGTGCTTCAAACAATATCTGTGATGTGTCTCGGGCATCACCTCTCGGACTGCCCGCAGGAGTCTGTGATGCCTATCTAATATAAGTGTCTTCACGTTATGTACATTGCCGTCTATGCCAGTCAATACATGCCTCCTCAAATTCGTCAAAAACCAAGCCCACGTCTCATAATCCTCTAAGTCGATAACGCCAAAAGCAATTGGCAAATCTTGTGATCACCATCCATCACAAACGCAATTAGCAACTTCCTAGAGTCCTTAACTCGCAGGTGCGTTCCATCCACAACAAGGACGGGCCACATACATCTGCAAAAAGACTTCACAACACGTCCCAAAGTCTAAAATACTCGGTCGAACCTCATATCTGGCATGTCACCTATCAACATGTCTCATAGTTGTACCACAACTGTAACACCCTGAATCGAGTTCATGCTCGAGAACCGAACCAGAATGTCACTGGTCCCGATTAGGTCGGCTAACCCGAACCCAACCCTACAGATCTAATCTTGGTGTCTCGAGATGGAAGATGTTTATCTCTATGCATGGATGAATGTACAAAACCCTAACATGCTACTACATAAATGACATGACAACTAGTTTACCACACAAAATAAGTATGATAAAGTCGATAAAAATTTTTGAATATAGAACATACAAAATTTCCCTTAAAAGTGCAATTAAGGTCCACCCTATCAAATCAACATGTATAAATATATATAAATATATCACGCATTGATATTCGTACAAAATTCTAATCTGCCACATAATTCATTCTAAATCTTGGGTCTCGACCCATCTGTGCATTCTAATTACTTTTCACATCATATGAATTCACTTGTCATACCTTACATCACATCATTCTTAATATAATGACAACATAACTAAATATTAACACTCTATCGCCTGACATGTGTGCAAGAGACGTCACTACTCCTCCGTCTAGGCTAGCTCATCCTACTCATGATCATCACATACATATATAATAAAAATACGTCAGTAATGAGTGTTACTAGTCTAAAACATAACTAATATCAAACTAGCTATGAAAGCAAACTCTCATATGAAAGAAAACATTGTGAAATCTCTCAGGGCATCTACTAAACTAAAATCATCTTTAACTGAACTGAAATTATCTTTAACTGAACTGATCTGCTGCTGCTGATGCCTCTCTCAGCATTTTCTCATTTCTCTTTCTAGTCCCTTGGGACTATTGTCATATCCTAAGCCCTTTTTTCTTACTTCCATTCCCACTTGCGTAATATGGTTTTTGGTATTTCTGGCTTCAACTGGCACATATCCACTTGCGTAGCATGGTTGCTGGCGACTTCAACTAGCACATGCCGCTAACATAACATGGTTGTTAGTATTCCCGGCATCGATTGGCACATGCCACTTGCAGTAGCCTGGTTGTCGACGGCTTCGACTGGCACATTCCACTTGCGTAGCATGGTTGTTGGCAGCTTCAACTAGCACATGCCGCTAACAT
>JAURVB010009795.1:0-31042 GCA_033002965.1 Piper betle | reverse complement strand
CTGGTGGTGGCAGGTCAAAAACAAGGAAAGTGGCATGGTGTCGGCCATCGGGGAGAAAGGGGAGGTGAAGTGTCAGGGTAGGGTCATTATAAAAAATCAACTCGTTCCCAACTTATGTCAATAAGACGAAATAAATCCCGAAAAATATAAAATAAAATATAATAAAATACCATAAAATAAAATAATAATGTTCTAACACGAATAACATGTTCTAAACTTACTAACCCTCCCAAAACTAATAAATAATGCATTCTAACATGATAAACAACCTAAATCTAATTCTACGGCCTACTAAAAATAAAAAAGTTTGGGCGTACTCTCATATACTCTGATAACTTATTTTGCTACTGCATTATTGACATTATCATCATATATTTGGATATACATGACTCTCATAACTCATAGCACATAATCGGCCATGGCTGAATACGTGTGTTTTAAAACTTACTTGACTGAAAATACCAATCGAATCAACTAATTCTGACTATAAAACCCTAACTCAGGTTATAGGTTTTACATGCATACTCGTTAGGAAATGGTGCAATATGGAGGGTGTGTTGTATCTCTTTCTCGGAAGACACAATTATTAGTGACTATTTTTTCATGAAAAACTACTAAAATCGACCTTGAGGTCACAATTTTCAAAGTCAAACTTCTACAAGGGTGAATTTGTAGTGACAACTTTTTGATCGTCACCATTATGCGCTGGTAAGAACTTTGGCAGCGATGGCGAGGAAGCGGGGTTACTCGCCGCCATCCTTCTCCTTTTCTTCCCTTGGACGTGGATTGCAACTTGTTCACCAACTTCTTCTTTAGCATTTTCAGATGTTTGGTTGGTATAAGATAAACATAAAATACTTGAACGTTTTAAATGGTAACTCTAACAGAAATGCAGTTTATACTTATTATTTTTCAAATATTGCGCCCAAAAAAATTTGATTTCTTCCACGTGGTCTCCCATGTGTAAAAATAATAAATTCATAATTCTTAATGTATTAAAAGAAATAAAAAATTGATTTATTTTTTAAAAAAATATGAGCCTAATGGAAGAAAATCAACTGCGTTTTATGGAAATAGACTATATTATTTAGATTCAACTGCATTTTATGGAAATAGACTATATTATTTAGATTAGACCGTTTAAAATTTTCCTAAGATTATACATTTTGCTCTCGCAACCTCGCAAATCCATATCTTTTAATTAAGTAAATATATTTGTACAACTAGCCCTTCGGAATGGCTGATTTTGTGCTTGATAACACTGATTCGGTCACTCTGCGCATTCTACATAGACAAGTTAAGCCTTACAATTCAATTTTGGTTTTGTTTCTTTCCAAAAACCAAGTTATGGCTTGTTCTGTAACTTCTGCTGCATATTTAAAAGAACAACGGAAATGTTAGATTAAAATTCATTCATAGAAGAATATTTTCAAAACTGATTGAAAAAGAATGAATAAATCAGCATGATTATATGGATAAAAAAAAGAAAATCATGAAGGAAAAAAATATATGAAACAGTCAATAAAGACTTTTTCAAAAAGAAAAAAAATGAAAATCTAAACAACATGCCACCATGTCTTTATTCTAATCAATGAGCTGTAAGTGATAACAACTAAGGTAAATCCCCAGGAAATGGTTTAGATTTTATAAAAAAAATTATGGAAAAGGTGCAAGGATGCAACTATGAAAAGGAAAAAATCTGCGGAAAGTTTTAAGGAGCACGCACTCTTCTAAAGAGACCTATGGGAAAGGTTGTCATCCCGTAAATGCAACTATGAGAAAAGAAAAAGAATAACCTCTCTAAAGAATCAATACTAAAGAATGCACCCTTTCCTAAAGAGACAAATCCCAATAACAGTACCCCTTTACAAAGCGATGCCCATGCACAGGAGCAAAGAGAAGGCATGAATCTGTGAGAGAAAATCAGGAAAATATAATTCTTTATCCATTATTAGTATTAGATTCTACTCAAATAGTGCTCTGAGTAAAGAAATTTCTAACTTATTTTGACAAATTCCACCTATTGCGACAACTCTTCTCATGCTCAAAAATTGCCTTTATTCCCCCATCCAAACTCTCAGAAAGAATGCTTCCTATTTAATTGTTTGCACTAGCTTCTTTTCTACAAATTCGAGCATCTGAAGCTTAAAAACGACCAATTTAGTTTGTCTGTCTTCTCTATCAATAGCTTGGGCGGAGACGATGCCTCAGACTTCAGACAAAATACAAATCATGAGGCATACACATGAATGTTAAGTCCTCCAGAAATTTTATAAGATTCAAGGCATACACAACATCACCGTTAGAAACAATGCAATGAGCAGAAGAATCCATATATACTGAATGAAGATGAAAGCCTGTTTCTCATGTGAAGTGCAAAAACCTTTACAACTGCAATTGTAATAATTTAAGATAACCTCTTCCTGAAAAAAAAAAAAAACTTACCAACTCATACATCTCTGGCTTTTCTTTTGTACAAGGTTCTATATCATATCAACATAGTGTATATTCGCAGTCGAGTAAACGGGTAAGAATGTCCTCACAGGATGGCCTTTGACTGGGTTCTGCCCAGCAGTCTGCAATCAGAACAATAAAGGGGCAGATCAGCATAGATATATATTATCGGGAGATGAACAGAAAAAACCGTTGGCGGAAAATTCCCACCAGACCTGATATTAACTTGCCCAGAGGCCCATCAGGAATCTCCAGACGGGTTCCTTCATTGGCAACTGCATATACTACCTGAAAAGTTAAAAAAGCTTTAACTACTTAAACAGGAGAGGGGAAGCCCTAACGGAGACAAAATGAAGATAAACCTACTTGAACTGCAGGCACCCCTTCCCATGGTCTACTTAGTGTATACAGCTCCCACATGATTACACCAAGACTAAAAATATCACATTTCTCCGTAAAAGGTTCATTCCGGATGAGCTCAGGTGCCATCCACTCAGGAGTACCTGCTGATGAAGAGTCTCTCATGGGATTTTCAGTCATTACTCGTGACAGCCCAAAATCGCAAATCTTGACAGTCCAGTGCTTGTTCACTAAGCAATTTGCACTCTTCAAATCCCGGTGAACTATTTTCATCCTGTGCATGCACATTAGCCCCCTGAAAGTATTACCAGCCAAAGGTCAATCAAAGCAATTAATAGACTTCGAGCTGCAGTGCAAGGCTACTATTTTCCTATAATAATAGCGTAAAATGAGTCATTTTAATCAGCATTTCATGCATTTAATTTATGATAAAAATTTCCCAGGCTGTCACAGAAGAAATATAATCACGTTTCCCTGGTTATAAGCATTGAAAGAAAATGTACAAAGCAATATAAGTTTGGCAGTGGGTATGCTCTACAAGCCCCAACACTCACAATTTAGATTGATTTATTGACAATCATCCATAATTAAGAAAAGGAATAAGGGCAAGCACATTTATATACGCGTATATATACAGATAAGCACGAGGATAAAAAACTCAAATTGCACAAAAGTTTGTAAAAATGTATTTTTTATCAATGAATACCTGCATATATCTCTGAGCATCTTCAATCTCCTTCTCCAGCTTAGCCTTTTTTGCTCCCACTAGAATGGATCAAGTAATATAAAGATCCCATTTCCATATACTCAGTGATCATCGATAGGCGAGGAGGCTTTGTACAAGCTCCAAGAAACAAAATGACTGCAATAGCAAACATAGAAATAAATTAGTATACCACACTAGTAAAGACCACCTATTTTGCTTGTCTACCATCTACATCAACAGGAGAATTCATATTTCTAATATTTCTCATCAAAACAATGAAAATAAATATTTGCAAATAAAACCTACTACAGCTACAAGGGACGTAAGATAAGTACCATTTGGATGTCGAAGACGACTGAAAACATTGAAAATAAAATAAATCAGATGAGAGAAAGTTAAAACATGAATAAATATCTTCACGACATGATAGCCAAAACAGAACAGAAAAGGTGAATTTATTACCTCAAAATAATAATTTCATTGCAAAAATCCTCCATATTTTCAGCTGTCAAATCTTGCTCTAGGAATATTTTGATGGCAACATCTGTGCCATTCCATATGCCACGAAACACTTCCCCAAAAAATCCTGGAAGCAAGAAGAAAACATATAACATACAGTTAGAACTCATACCTGGAAGCTTTTAACAACCAATCTTATATTCAAAAGATTAATATAAGCTTCAGAAGTAGCTGAAATTGTTATACAATGACAAACAGATCATATAAAGGTGAAATCAATAGAACAATCTAGAGTGCAAAAAAGCCCAAGAACACATTAACTTCAAGCAAAGAAAGAGATCATTACAGAGTCCAAAGGGCATAAAATGAAAGAAATAGCAGTTACATACATTATAAGATAAGCTCTTGACGTAATAGGCACTGGCAACATAAAAAAGAAATTTTCATTGCCCTTACACAGCTACTAGGAACGGCAAAAATAAAATATAAAATACGGAACAGTTCGTACCAATCCCGACACGGGTGCCCACACTCAACTCCGAGAAATCAATATTCCACTCTTCAAAGGGTAGTAACGGTTTATTTAAAAAAGAAGAAGATTGTAGAACTTTGTTCCATACTGCCAGCAGATCCGCTGGTTGCAAAGAATTTGAAGGCTCTCCTCTATCTGAAATCTGTGCCCTAAGCTCATGAGGAGAAGAAGGTAAAGACATAGCCTTTTGACTAGAGCTTATTTGCTTCCTGGAAATATTGAAAGGAACTGCTCTTTCAGCCCCCGGTCCATCAAGTTCCTGAATGTCAGAGAAACACCACATTTAGAGCCTATATGTAGAGCAGGAACATTTACAAGAAAACAAAAAATACTATTGCAAATAAAGAATTATTAGTTCTGCATGTGGAGGACCATTAAGTAACTATAAGCAACAGAAGAAAGGGAAATAATGCCCTGCAAGCAGTTGCAAAAGGGACTGTAGATGAATTACATTAAAAAACACCAACGGAAATCGTGAAATAGAAATCAACTCCAGGAAACCAACTGTCGCCACACACAAAAATAGACCAATAATTCCACTAGGCCATGTGAAATTAAATGAACTTTGTATATTACACAAGACTGAGCGGCGAAAATAGCTAGGTGTCTCACACCATAATTGAAGGAGTCAGGACCCTCTAGTCTGATCCACATTGGACTCCGCAGACAGCTTTTTCAATGTACCTCTTCCTATTCCCAATTGGCTCATCATTTGAGCCACCACTTTGAAGCCCCCAAACAGATTTTCTATTAGTTTTAATTGCAGTTTGCCAGCACTTACAAGGAATCATTTTGTTTAAAAGACAAAGCTTCTAAGCTAGATCAAATCAACACATATAAAGGAACACGTATAAAGCAATCTTTCTGAGTATATCAGCAAAGATTGGAGATTCATACATCATTTTTGCTGCTGGCAGTGTAAGAGGTTGATCCTTCATCACTTTGATCTTTTAAAAGACGGTTTTGTTTTAGAGCTTCATTCATTGCCCGGACAGCTCTGCAGAAGTAATCATTATGTTATATGTAAGCAGAGGACAGTAGGAAGCCAGAGACTTATTATATACATATATATATATATATATATATAAAGAGAGAGAGAGAGAGAGATACATAGAATGGATATACTTTCTTATGTATAACACATCTGAAATTGATTATTAAATAGGAAAGGCAAAGAACGATAGCTTCGTAACTGTGAAGCATATAAGAAAACAGCTTCCGGAAACCATCCCCACTAGATCAGTGATGAGGAGGAGCTATATCAGCCATCAATTATCAGACCAAACACAGATGTAGACACCACTTATCAGACCCTTTAAAATAAATACCCAGAAATAATAAACCAAAATGGTAGTGATGCCCTACATGGGGATCACACACACCATCACAGTCTGATAATGATCAGCATTATGCAGGGAATAATTGTTTTATCACTTACAAAACACTTTCATAAGAACAAACCCACCTTACAATGTCATCACCAATCTCGGGGGTGATACTAATACTTCTCCTACGCATTTTGCGATTAAATGCTGATGATGCTCCATCTGATCTGCAAGCAAATTTTAAAAAAAATTAAAAGAAAGAAGCATTGTGTGTGCATGATAAAATCATTGAAGGTTAAATTTCAAGTAACATTAATCAGAAAATAAAAAACACCATTCTATAAATATATATAAACCTATAATACAAATAGCAAGAAACAATTACAAAGATCATGACAAATAAGCCTAAAAAGAACTGTAATTAACCTTGAAGCAGTCACACTATCTCCATATTCTCGAAATGAACTTCTGTCACCACTAAGCATGGACCTTCCACGTGCTCTAAATAGAGGATGCTCCGGACTACACACAAGGGATAAATATATTTAAATTCAATAAAAAAATGAGCTCAAATATGCAAATTGTTCATTGCTCTTGAAAAGAAATTTGAACGGTATCAAATAGCTGAAATAGCAAAAGTATCATGGGAGGAATAAATGTTAAAATCTAGAAAAGACCAAGGCTGTGTTAGTCCATACCTACTTGTAACATTTAAGTTCAGCACATAAACCAAATCACACGCAAGTATTCACGTTGTAGTTTTGACAAGATCAAGGAGAGAAGAAAGAAATAACCTCGAACTTGCTGTCCGTTGTTCAGCAACAGCCTTCCGCCTGCTGCGTCTCCAAAATGCATTTGCTACGTTTGGGTCACTATGAGATAAACTGACAAAATGAAACATGTGTACCCGCTATAAGAAAATTACAATAGTAAGATCACAATACATGAAGCAATTGCCTTGGAGAGACACAAAGGCACATGCACTTATACCACTGACATTTTGGCAAATGAGATCATGATAAAAAATCCATTGTTTAGTCAGAAAACATCATAGCTTCAACACAACATTAGACAAGATTCATAAAAGAACCTTAATTTTCCTTCAAACGAGGTTGTCGGGTGCAGCATTACATTTCGAAGTGAAGGACGTGAAACATTAGCTGATGATTCTAATCTTTGCTGGTATAATGGAAGAGAAATCTCATCCTGCTCCAAACTGCAAGACAAACAACTATGTTTGAATGACCTTGTTAGGGATAAAGTGGAAGAAGAAAAAGAAGTTTGCATGGCATAAGAGAAGCACAAAGTAACCCTATACATAACTAACACAGTAGTTTCAACTTTTCAGAATAAAAAATCCAATATAAAGAGATAGCTTGCATTCTAACCTTCCAGCATCCAATCTATCCGAGCATCCATACAGGGGACTATTGGGTTCAAGAGGAGAATCACATGAATCATT
Organism: Piper betle; assembly: GCA_033002965.1. Lineage (NCBI taxonomy): Eukaryota > Viridiplantae > Streptophyta > Magnoliopsida > Piperales > Piperaceae > Piper > Piper betle. The sequence goes on along the minus strand of JAURVB010009795.1, from coordinate 23,744 downwards.
TTCTGCTGAGTCACTCTCACCGGCAGCAGATATATGGGACATAAAGATAGCCTTTGTTGAAAATGGCATCAGTTGGCCAGGAAACCGCATTAGATCAACTAGCAGTTCCGCAGAGTTCAACATGACTGCAACAGACATATGCCTACAGGAGTCAGCACATTCACTAGATCCATCACTTGGGAATCCCTGTTAAAACAGACGACAAAATGAACAATGAATAAAAGATGTAAGACAAATTGGAGTTATGTTTGGGTGTTTAATATATTAGAGAGTTTCATTATTTAAGAGAGTTATATGAAAACTTTATATTATAGAGGCTCTTACAAATTTCGTCATTTCCATCCAGCCTTTCTTGTTAAGCTATATATGGGAGACCTTCAATCATTGTAAACAGTTGTTGATGAATGAAATAAATGAGAACAATGGTGGAATCCAAGTTTTAATCCTAAATCCCTCAAGAATCTATTGTTCTCAGTAAATCCCACTTCAGTTCACCGAAAATAAAACAACAGTGCTATCAAGATAAATTTTACTTTCATTGTTGAGAGAGGGAGAGAACTTGATAGAGAGAAATGGAGCTTTTACCACCATAAGCTTGCACTCCAAACCAACTGCATCCGCGAGAACTTTGAATAAGATGGCCCGAGGTCTGCATGAACCATGCTTTATTTGGCCCAGAAGTTGAACCCGATTATCAACCACGTTGGCCATTTCGTCAAGCCTAAATTTTGCGGTACTTGAATCAAAGTTTGGCCGCCGATAAACATCAGAAACCTGCATTGACGAAGAACAATGAGAATACTTTTGTCATGACAATGTATTACTTTTGTCATTACAATGTATAACTTTTCATCATTATAACTACAAACAGCATCTAACCAATGATCGTTGGATTTTTACATCCAACTCTCTACCTAATACCTTTCACACACTGCACCCCTCATGTAGCCTAAAACCATAGTATTAAATAATGTGGAAAAATATGAGAAGGGACAATGAGTGTCAAATCAAATGAAGAAAATGAAACAAACTTTTCCTCTTGAAATAAAAAGCACTTCATAGTAGTAGCCGAATCCCAACAGAAAATATATAAACCTGAGAATCAAATACACGAGAGTAACATAACTTGAAAATACACAAGGGAGACATACCAATCCGGCAATTTTTTTAATTACAGAAGCTGGGTTTGAATTTGGACCCTTCACTAAAGCCACAACCAGCTGCTTCAGCATAGATAACTTTTTATCTTTTTGTGAGTCAACCAGGATAATATCAGCTCTGATGCCCTCCACTCCTAAGGATCGTATTTCATCCGGAGTAGGAATATTAACAAAATTTTCCTTAAGCCTTCCGTCCTATCAAATGGTATGCCAAAGCCACACGTTTAGACAAAATAGCAAGATCATTTAACATATTTCTTTACCACCCTTAATAGTTGGCATTGAAGAAAAAAAACTTCATGTATTCCAAAACCTTAATTTTTCAACCAGCAATAATCAGACTAAAGTACAAAATACAGGCAATGAAATTAAAAAAATCACTTACAGGGATAACAGAGTAAAATCCATCAGGAATTTGTCCCAAAAAACTTCCAGAAGCCCATAAAATTTGTGATGCCGTAGGTGTCAACGACTCACCATGATCAAGGTCACTCACTGTTCTGTTAAAATTCAGATTCTCATCCTGAGAAGTCAGAGAGACAGAGTGAAGTTTTTCCATAAAACCCAAGGGCCACCAACTAGCATTAGGATGGCCCGTTTCTGATGAACATGAATCTCTTGGCAGCTCCATTTTCGCAGAAATTTAGAATATAAGATCATTTCTTCTCAGTATTCATCCTATGAAGACAATTTTCAATTAGCATCAACATTGTTATCACAGGACAACAAAACTTCACAAGGAGCTTTTGTTATGATTTTGCTGACCAAAAGGCCCTCCAATCTGCCAATGTGGAACAGAAGCGAAGTAATTGATGAGGAAAAGCAAAACACATGTCAGCGGTACAAAACAAAACTATTATTTCGGAAAACATATACCTAGGAAGGCAAGAGTTTTTCTTAGGAAATGGCCCTTGTACCAGAATCATAATTCTAGCCTGCATGAATAATTCCAAATTAGAACAATACAATGTGACAAAATGAGTAGTCCAGTGATATTTGACAATTTCAGGCTCTCATGATGAAAGGGGGAAAATTAGTAATGAGAAAAGGATTGTACGCAAGAAGACATGCAGACTTGAAAAGTACAAAGAAGGTGCACAACTGAGTAAATAAAATGCAAAAAATCATGTGAAACAAAGTAGAAATTAACATTAATCGACAAACAAGAGCATTAATCTCAACTTCAACTCCAGGACCTGATCTTCCAAACACCACATAACCACCAACCAGAAAATTTCTTCAATGGGAAGGAAGGAGGTTCCACCAGACTATGACCAGAAACAACACAGAGTCTAACCGACCATTGACAGAACAAGAACCCCCGGTGGCATCATTTCACAGATTCCCAGGTCAACAACACAATCCACCAACAAAACAAAAATATTCTTTTTCTTTCTTTTCACGATAAGTAAACACAACAGCCCACTCCTCCTTACCACGACAAAATATGAGAAGAAAAGAACACATTACGATCCAATAACCAACCATTTTCATAGCAGGATTCAACTACTTCATTACCCCAGTTTTGCATCAATTCGCAATGAACAACCAACATCAAAAGGACAGCAAACTACATCAAATACCTAACCAAGCCATGCAAAACTCGAAATCGAATTGCGCATTCACCACATATCAATCATCGTCCCCCACAAACAATCCATCAATTTTCACCTCAGAAAAAAATTCAGCTCCAAAACCTCCGAATTCCGATCGAAGACAAAACGCATCAGTCAGAATCCACGAAATTCAGATTTCAGAAATCTCACCAACGGATTCGAACATTGGCGTCTCCGATGGGGCGGCTGGCGTTCCCGCCGGCGGCGAGGACTAAGCTCGCCGGTGGAGATCGGGGCCGCACAAGTCGGAGGGAGAGGCGTAGCGAGGGGCAAATAAATGTTCGCTAATTTAATAGCCTTAGGAAAATTAAAAAAATTAAAACTAGAAAAATTAGATTTTTAATAAAATTAAAAAAGTCTAATATTATATAATATTATAGGAAAATTAAAATAATAAAAGTAGGATAATTATGAGAATTAAATGAAAGATAAAGAATTAAGAATAATGTTAATAAATAGTTTTTCCATTATTTATATTTATATATAGTTAAACGCTCATGCGCTGCCACCAAAACAAACGGGGTGCAATCGAACGGCCGGGAAAGAAACGAGGAAGAAGTTTGGGGTAGTTTCATAATTAAAACTTGATTCGATTCCGACTCGAGTCAATATTACGAAATAAATCTCAAAAATATAAATATATATAATAAAATATTATAAAATAAAATAATCAAGTTCTAACTCAAATAACATGCTCTAAACCTAATAACCCACCAAAAACGCATCATAATGTGATAAACGAGCTTAAATTCATTCTGTGATCCAATGTATATAAAAAAATTTTAATTTTTGATCCACTATATATTTCGGTAGTGTACCTAAGTATATGACTCGAATAACGTACTCTAAACCTAATAACCCACCAAAAATGCATCATAATGTGATAAACGATCTTAAATTCATTCTGCAGATCCACTGTATATAAAATAAATAAATTAATTCTTTGATCCACTACATATTTCGGTAGTGTACCTAAGTATACGACGATATTGCCATCCTTGGGTAGTGTACCTAAGTATATAAGAATATGCTAGTTTTTTAATATATATTTAAAAAATTAGCATATTCTTATATATTCTGATAACTTATTTTTTCTGCTATTTGTGTACACAACCTAAGTATATAGTAGATCGTAAAATTAATTTATTTTTTATATATATAATGGATTGGAGAATTAATTTAAGACTGTTTATCAGATTATGACGCGTTCTTTATTAGTTTTGGGTGGGTTATTAGGTTTAGAGCTTATATTTGAGTTAGAACTCGATTATTTTATTTTATGGTATTTTACTATATATTTTTATATTTTTTTAAATATATTTCATAATATTGACTCGAGTGAGGATAAAATAAAGTTTTATTACGAAACTACCCCAAATTTCTCCTTGTTTCTTTCCCTATCATCCAATCGCGTCACCCCACCGCTGGCGACCTTGCCACCAGCCAATGCTATCTCCGCCTCTCTAGAGTGGGCATGACTTGGGCGGCCACAGCGGCGGCGGTGGTGCGGGGAGGAGAAGGAACCGGGGTGTGGGGAGGGGAGGGGAGGGGGATTGGCAAGGGATGGGGTGGACACCAGGGGAATCCAGCGGCCCTCCTTAAGTGGTGCGCACGAGAGTGTAACTATATATATATATATATAATAGAGTACTTTATGTCGTGTGTTCTCATAAAATATAAAAGTCTATATATTATAGAAAAAATAAGAAAACTAAAATTAAAAAAATTGGGTATTGTAATAAAGCAAGATAGTCCACTATTATAGGAAAAATCAAATTTAAAAAATTAAGTGTTCTAATAAAATAAGAAAGCCTAATATTATAATAAAATTTGAAAAACTAAAACTAAAAGATTTAGAAGAATTAAGAATTAAGAACTAAAAATTCAAAGTTAGAGAATAATTTCAACGAAGAGGTTTTCCTTTTAAATAGGAACACATGAAATAAAGTAGCGATGAAGGGTCTTAATTGATTGTACATGTATAACAACTTTTCTTACTTTTATTTTATAATTGTATGCTATGAAAGTAATGTTAGAATATAGTTGTTCGGGCGCGGGTTCGTCCGCTGGTGCGGGTTAGAGTGTTCCCGCGTCGGGTTGGAAGGGTTCGGTGGGACCGAGGCGCCCTTGCCGCGCAAAGAGACAGCGTGATGAGACTAAAGAGTCACAAGTATCCAAGGGATGGCGATTTCCAATCCTAATTATTCATTTCCATAGACATATCATGCTTGAATGCATGAAAATTGCAACTGCAATGCTGCTTCAACTTCAGAAGGGAAAGATTGTCTTCCTCCTCTGGATTGCAATAACTCCTCCAAGGCGTCTCCTTCAATGGCGTCCTTAGTTGCAGCAGGGTGTATTTCAGCAATTCCTTCTTCAAGTCTCCTTCTTCAATTCAGCAAACATAGGTGTCCTCCTCCTAGCAGCAACATCAACCTTCAATGGCGACCTTAATTGCAGCAGGGTGGATTTCAGCAACTCCTTTAATCAGCAAGACAGCAACATGACATTTCCTTCCCCTTGCTTCTTCTCCAATGGCAGCAACAAGCAAGGATGGAGGCAATGGCAGCAACAAGCAAGGATGGAGGAGTAGGGCGTCCTCCTCCTAGCAGCAACAAGCAAGGATGGAGGAGCTTCTTCTCCAATGGCAGCAACAAGCAAGGATGGAGGAGTAGGGCGTCCTCCTCCTAGCAGCAACAAGCAAGGATGGAGGCAATGGCAGCAACAAGCAAGGATGGAGGAGTAGGGCATCCTCCTCCTAGCAGCAGCAGCCTGGGCGTGGAACACCGTTTTCCAGCCCCTCCCCCTTTCAACCTGCAATGGCGTCCTTATTTATAGTAAGCGAACAGCAACTTCGTCTTCCTCAATGCAATGAGTTTGTGACTTTGTCTTCTCCAATGCAATACTTCGTCTTCTCCAATGCAATACTTCGTCTTCTCAATGCAATACTTCGTCTTCTCAATGCAATACTTCGTCTTCTCAATGCAATGACTTCGTCTTCCTCCACTTCGTCTTCTTCAATCTCGTGGACCCCTTTCCCTCCTTCCGAATAAATCTCACGTATCTTATTTCTATTAAATTAGGCATAACCACGGGTTCAACCACGACTGGCTGGGTTAACCGTCATGATTGAGCCGAGGGGTGCGGTGAAAAATTTGGACGAACATCAGCCCCCTTGCCGATTTTTCGCAATCTGAGAAAGAAGAATCGGCAAAACATTTTTATTCATTTTTCATTCTTTTTTTTTTTTCATAATTTAGCCTAAGGTGACTCCTCGTGGGTTATAGTGTGGCCATTGACCATCATTTTGATCTTGAGGAGTGACTCTCTCACTCGACACTCGTGGCCTCCAAATCCAAATTTCTTTTTGTGGATTTTTCCTTAGGGCATCAAACTTCTTCTGCCCATAGTATGGAGGTGACCTTGATCTTTTATGATGCCTCCTACTATTTGTTGAGTTGTTGGCTGCTTCTCTTTTAAACCTTCTAGCAGCAGTGATTTTGATTGAAGCCCCCAACTTCTTGTCCCATGTCTGGTTGGATTGCGATCTTGACATCTTTGGTGACACGAAGAAGTGGAGACGAGATGTTGATTCATGACTTGTGTTGAACTCCTCTTGTTCTTTGATTACATTTACCAAGTCTTCATCATTGGCGATTGTGATAAGGTAATTGAAGCTTTCACCGGGTAGCTGACACTTAATCACCAAAGGGATGCTGGTAGAACATGTACCCCTGATTTGGGCGACAAGACTTGAATAAGAACAATCATGCTCCAGTACAACCAGTCGTGTGTCTCCTCCAAAGTAGTGTTGCTTCCTTCCCTGGATTACTATCTTTCCGCCAAAGCTGCACATCAAGCGAAGTCTTGTTTTTGAGATCTTTGACTTGACTTCCTTTTGTGTTGAAGTTGTTCTGACAGCAAGCTGATCTTCCATCTTTTCTTTATCAAGCTCATCTTTTTCGAAAAGTCTTTTTCCTTGATTAGCTTGGACTTCAAACTTTTGGATTGATAGAGGTGTAGAACATCCTTTATCTTCTATAGTGGAAGCAGGCGACACCTTTGTGTCTTCAACATTAGCCATCGGGACATCCATTTCCTCTCCTTGTTTCTCTTTTCCTTTATGAGACTTCATTGGTAAGGATAAGTGGCTTACTGTCATCACATTAGCATTAGCAGCTTTATACTTTATATCTCCTTTGTCCAGCAACTCTTGGATCTTTTCCATCACATCTCGACACTATCATTGTTGGATGGCCAAGCATTTGATGAAACCGGCAAAAATTCTCTTTCTTTTCATCCTCCGGTTTAGGTGGATTCTTCGGTATCCAGGGAGTGATTTTTCCTTGCTTGACCAAAACATCAAACCACCTTTCAGTATCACCAACATTGAAGGTGTAATCTTCTATATTTCTCCATTCACGCCGTTGTCGGGGCGCAGCCTTTCTATCTTCATTGTTATTCCTTGGCCCTTCCAATTGTTTTTCCCGACTTGATTCTCCAAGTTCAGTGACAGCATTGGTTGATGCCTTAGCATTTTTCAGAGAAGCAGAAACCCTTCCAAGTTCTTCAAAAATCAACATCCTTTCAAACAATTGTTCAAAAGTGTTGCATTGTGCACCACTTAAGAACCATGCAGCTGATCCGGCGTTCATTGCACAAATCTTCACAAGCTCCTTAATGTCAGGGGTCTCTTTCATTTGAGATGTGAGGCTTCTAAACCTCTTCACATATGTTGCAAACCTTTCCCCTGATTCCCTTTGACACTGTCTTAAGTGTTCTATTGTCACTGGAATTTCCATGGATTGAAAGTGTTCTGTAAACTGCTCAACAAATTCATCCCATGAATTGATTGATCCAGAGGGGCGGTTATTGAACCATCTCAAGGCATTACCGCTAAGTGATGCCGGGAATTGTTGTAACTTTAATTTTTCATTTGCCACAATTGTTCCACACTCAATTTCAAAAATTGTGACATGATCTCCCGGATTGCCGTCTCCATCGAACTTCGTAAAAGTTGGGCGCTTGTATTTTTCCGGCAAAATTTCCGTGTAAACTTCATCGGCTAAAGGACGAAGACGCTTTACAACTTTACTAGGTTCTTTGTCCTTTTGAGCTATCAATGCGGCGATTAATGCGGCTTGTGCATCCATCGCGGCTTTTAACTCATCAAATCGAGAATCCTGAATCGGCACAACTGGTGCGACTGGTGCTACAGGAACTGTTGCAGGATAGACTTGTGGAGGATAATTAACTGGTAGCGGAGCTACTGTGGCTGGAATTGTTGGCTGAAACATTGACATCAAGGGCGTCGCCGTTGAGGCGGACACCGCAGTGGTGATTGGCGGTGGAAATGCCATAGAAACTGATGATTGAGGGATAGCAGGGCTATACCATGGGTACGGGTATGGTGGTGGGTAGTGGGGTGGTTGTGGGAACCATGATGACTGTGGTAGTGGACTAATTTCAGTCCTACTTGGGGGTATAATTGGGTAGTGTTGCGTCCAACTTGGTTCGGACGACGAAATTATCAAGGGTGAGGCTTGAGACATAAATCCCGAGACATTGGAAAACATATTATCTACCCGAGGGGTATTTGACAAATCCACACTTGTTGGAGCGGTTGCCAAAGGCCTTTCCAATAGTGCCGTAAAACTACTTGTCATCGGTGGGTTAGCAGGCTGGTCCACTTCGTCTGGACTTCGCCGGTTTGCTAGGTCGGCATCTTCTCTTCTCGATGCACTTCCCATTGCGACGGATGCTCGCCTATTTAAGGCGAGTGCATTGTCAAGTGCCGATTCAAGTTGTCTAACCCGTTCTCGAAGTTGTTCGTTCGAGTTCGGGTTTTCATTTTGCAAGGCGACTGGCTCGCCCATGCTGGTGATGGATGGTATTTGCACTTCAGGTTGGTTTGTGGGTGCGTTAGAAGGTTCTCCTTCACTAGCACCTCTTTGTCTAGCCATATGCCTTGTCTCGGGGGCCATTTTCTTTTATCCACACTATCTCTTCAAGCTGCACTGCTACCTCTTGACGGTCCCCAGTGGAGTCGCCAATTTATGTTCGGGCGCGGGTTCGTCCGCTGGTGCGGGTTAGAGTGTTCCCGCGTCGGGTTGGAAGGGTTCGGTGGGACCGAGGCGCCCTTGCCGCGCAAAGAGACAGCGTGATGAGACTAAAGAGTCACAAGTATCCAAGGGATGGCGATTTCCAATCCTAATTATTCATTTCCATAGACATATCATGCTTGAATGCATGAAAATTGCAACTGCAATGCTGCTTCAACTTCAGAAGGGAAAGATTGTCTTCCTCCTCTGGATTGCAATAACTCCTCCAAGGCGTCTCCTTCAATGGCGTCCTTAGTTGCAGCAGGGTGTATTTCAGCAATTCCTTCTTCAAGTCTCCTTCTTCAATTCAGCAAACATAGGTGTCCTCCTCCTAGCAGCAACATCAACCTTCAATGGCGACCTTAATTGCAGCAGGGTGGATTTCAGCAACTCCTTTAATCAGCAAGACAGCAACATGACATTTCCTTCCCCTTGCTTCTTCTCCAATGGCAGCAACAAGCAAGGATGGAGGCAATGGCAGCAACAAGCAAGGATGGAGGAGTAGGGCGTCCTCCTCCTAGCAGCAACAAGCAAGGATGGAGGAGCTTCTTCTCCAATGGCAGCAACAAGCAAGGATGGAGGAGTAGGGCGTCCTCCTCCTAGCAGCAACAAGCAAGGATGGAGGCAATGGCAGCAACAAGCAAGGATGGAGGAGTAGGGCATCCTCCTCCTAGCAGCAGCAGCCTGGGCGTGGAACACCGTTTTCCAGCCCCTCCCCCTTTCAACCTGCAATGGCGTCCTTATTTATAGTAAGCGAACAGCAACTTCGTCTTCCTCAATGCAATGAGTTTGTGACTTTGTCTTCTCCAATGCAATACTTCGTCTTCTCCAATGCAATACTTCGTCTTCTCAATGCAATACTTCGTCTTCTCAATGCAATGACTTCGTCTTCCTCCACTTCGTCTTCTTCAATCTCGTGGACCCCTTTCCCTCCTTCCGAATAAATCTCACGTATCTTATTTCTATTAAATTAGGCATAACCACGGGTTCAACCACGACTGGCTGGGTTAACCGTCATGATTGAGCCGAGGGGTGCGGTGACAAATTTGGACGAACAATAGTTTCAAAATTAACACGTAATGTTTGATCACTTGAATATAAACATTCATTAATCTATTTGGTTAACTAAGAAAACTAAACTAAAAAAATTAGGTGTCCTAATAAAATAGGAAAACCTAATATTATAGAAAAATTAGAAAAACTAAAAGTAGGAAATTAAGAAAATTAAAAATTAAGAACTAAAAATTTAAAATTAAAAATAATTTCAATAAAGAGTTTTTCATTTAAATAAGAACATATACAATAAAGCAGTGATGAAGGGTCTTAGTTGTACCCGCCTAACAATTTTTTCTTTCTTAAATTTTATAATTGTCTAGAAAGTACTTTTAGAATATTGTTTAAAAATTAGCAGTGTAAAACCCGGGCTATCTACCTAAGGGTTTTTGTGTCGGTTTCGTTGTAACCTTAAATCAAGTTAGTAGGGTTCAGACTCTTCTTATCATGGTTTGTATATGGTATGGTGTAAGTTGTCCGGCCTTAGCCTCCTACGGCACTCGGTATACCTATTTAGAAGTGGCACACCCGGCTTTTTCATTTTTGGTCCAATCTATTCGTACATAGTTAGATGTTAGGACCATGTGTCTCACATATCTTTTGTGTGTTTGCCGTGTGTTTGATAACTTTTCAAACCGTCCTAACCCTTTTTGGGACCTGCAGTGCAATTCTCGAGGTAGGCCTGATCGCTTTAGGGCGAAAACCCTAAGTTTTTGGGTTTTGAGATAATCCAACCTATACCACTTTTACTAACCCAACCCATACCTTTATTAACTAACTCAACATATATTTCTTTAGCTAGCCCAACCCATACCTCTATAGGAATGACACGCATACCTCTATAGGAATGACACGCATACCTCTATAGGAATGACACCCATACCCCTATAACATCACCAAGCCAACACATACCTCCTTATCCAACACATACTTCTTTAGGTATCGTACCGATTCCTATGATATCACCAAACCAACCACCTTTTTTATATAAAATCCAACCCTTCCCTCACCTTTTTACCATTTCTCCTTCCCTCCCCACCTCCAACCACTTTCTTCTACTCTCCTTGGTCTTTGTCTTCCTCCTTGGAGCTCCAAGCAATCCCCTTCAACGTTTTAGCATCCTAGGGCAGTAGGCTTTGGGGTTGGATGCCTCAAAAGACCTCCCCTTGGTCTTCATTCGCTAGCCTCAGGTTTGGCCTTCCTATGTAGCTCATTCTTTCATGTGTGTTGCTTGTATGCTTCAATAAGATTATTTTTAGGACATTTTTATCATGTATACATGAATGTTAGGAGAACTTTGAGTATGCATTTATTCTATTTGGCTATGTACATAAATAGATAAGATTTTTATAATACATGTAGGTCACTAATATGCGCTATTTCAGTATAAAAATCATGTCTTGGCATTATGATCTCCCATTAGCATAATTCTTATTTTGTGACACTCATAACATGTATACCTACAACTTTCTTGTTGGTTGTTTTACCTGAAATGCCCTAGAATTTGTGTGTAAGAGGGTAAAAAATGAGGAAAGGTGGCAGCTTGGACCATTATAGTGATATAAGCACTCCTTCCTCCAATTTTTACTCTTAGTATTTGTAGGATCTATTGATTCAAATCATACCATATTTTTCATGGTAATTATAAGAGTTTGTGGTAAAATTTTAACCCTAATATAACAAAAAAAATCATGAACATAACTCATATGTACGCCTTCTATTTCCTTTGTGTTTATGACTATGAGCATGATCAATGATTGGGTGATATTTTAAGCCATGAATTTTAAACTAATAAAATCTTATAAAATTACATGATACTGCACTAATTGTCTAATTAAAATATATAAATTGTGGGAATGGTTAAAAATCATCTAGGTTTGTTTAAGTGGTATTTACTAGGATAGTGTAAAAATGCTAGGTGAAAACCCTAGTTTTTCACTCCAATTGTAAATTACCCTAAAATAGTTTAACGGTGCTGGATTTCAGTAAATTTTTTCCAGACCATACACTATGTTTCAATAGCACCATGTTAAATTTTGGGGCCATTTGGGTAGGTTCCCAATGTTATTGTAAATTTCAAATTTGTAATCGTCCAGATAGCTCCAGAAACCGCCAATCCATTGACCCAACTTGTAAATTCTACTTAGGGCTATTTACAAAGAAATTTGGCCTAACTCTTATTGGGCTCAAGCTCCATGTGTTAGTTAACTACGCCCACTGACTCAAGCTCATTTGGAGTCCTCTAGCCCACGAACCAATAGTACAAATTTGCTACACAGCCCATGAACACTGTTCTAGTACCTTAGGGCCGTGCTTAATAGGCCTTGTTCCCCTTGATTGCCCATGAGCCAGCCATGGTAGAATTTACCTATGAACGTAGAGTGTAAGAGACAAGCCATCCAAATTTCAGCCCATTTGGACATTGTTAGGCTCATCTGAAAATTCATCTGGTAAGCCCATTTAATTAAAAACCCTAGAATTGATTAAAACCCACTAAGTGAACATGAAACCAAAATCTTAATTAAGTTACCTAATAAGGTTTAACACTTCAATTAGGACCTAATTAATAAAATTAAGTGATGTTAAGTGTTGAGCTTGTGTGGAGGTTTTGCCTCGTTTTGCATGCCGATGTGACCCGATTCTTATTCGATTCCATCTTCATGCTAGGTATCGCGAGTGAGCTCACCGACTAAAATATGGAGCTTTACTCATCCAGGTCCATAGGATTCTTCTTTTCTTGTTCTTTGCTTGACTCCATGCATGTCGAGTTTAACTGTGTTTTAGACGTAGAACGACATCAACAACGTTTTATCGGATCCCTCCGATGTTGGGCCATTTAGCCGTGTTTTCTACACATGCTTAATAAAACTACAAGGATAAGACCCATTGTTGGTTTTTAAAGTGAAGGTCAAGAAATATATGATATAAGCCTCTTCCCTAAACCTATTATATAAGCACATGCAATTTTATGGATTTCACAAATAAGAGAGTGAGCAATATAAAGATATGTATGGACCGCACTAGTACTCCTTCAAACCTTGAGGTAGTGCAGTATATGAGGGTAATGCGTAACACAACATATTTCTGGAACTTGTGGCACTAACTTAACTGTTCCTTTTGCAACTCGAGTATTGTGGCAAGTGTAATATGGAGGATGTGAGGGCATAAGTATTTTATGTATGAATATGAATATTAGCCATGCATGCAAGCCAACACTTGTTTAAGGCAATTTTGAAGTTTCGAAAGTTCTATGGGTAATGGAATACCCATTTGCTAGCTTGTTATTTTACCGGTAGTTATTCGGACCGATAATCAAATTTATTTGATTACTGACATGGTTTCTATTATATGTAGGTGAGGTTCCATAGTGTTGGCCAGCCTAGGTGTATGGATCAAACGGCATAGTGATGGTGGTGGCGGCGGTTCTATGTTATGTTGTTTGCTTTAGACTATGTATTTTGTGGATAACTACCTAATTCATGTGCTAGCACGCTTTAGCTTTATATTATTATAGTTTACTATGGAGTTATAATACTTTGGGTAGGGCTAACCATTGTCTGCAAGGTATATAAGCCCCAGAGTCCTGGAACATGACGAGGAGCTATAGGTGTTTGTGTGTTAGAGTAACATGGGTGGAGGAGCTTACGGTTCACACCACTTGAAGACCCACGTGAAGTCTGGGTATTAGGGTTTGATGCCCGGATACTCGATGATAGTGTGTAATTCTTTGATGCTTTAATTATTGCTCACGTAAGGTATGTGGAACAGGTAACCATGACCCTTGTTTAAATACTAGCATCATCTTCTTGTAACTAATAAGAAGACCTAAGCCAATCACTTGAACTAAGTAGTAAGAATACGATACATGCAACAACATGCAACCTCAAAACTGTAGCGGGGGTGTGCTTCTTCTACCGTTGGGAGTGATCATCACATTTTTAAAGTCACCGCACATAGTCGTAGGGGTGGTTCTACCTCTGTTGCAATTAAAGTGTTCATATAAGAATCCTTTAAGTCTAAATACCACCTTTGTAGTATGAACTCTGCACGCATTCTATGAAAACCAAGCTTAGTGTTCTTCTTAAGCCTCCATGGAGGGTTGACAGCCGTTTCCATAAAGTCTATATGCGATAGCCTAACGAGTAGCTTCCAAATTATAATATCACAATCTGGTCCATCCCTGCAGGCCAAATTGGGTGTTACAAGTGAGTACAGCTTAGTCACTTGAATATAAATATGCATTAACTATTTGATTATCACCAAAGAAAAATTAAAACTAAGCACATATAATAATTACGCTAAGTGGATAGTATAATAGATTCTCGTGTATTTTTATATAATAGGAAATTCATAGGAAAACTAAGATTTAATATAGTTCCATGCATTCTCACATATTAGGAAAGCCTATATATTATAGTAAACCTAGGTAAATTAATAATAATTGTACTTTTATCTATCGTTTTAAATATCTAATAGGAAAGCTTATATATTATAGTAAAATTAGGTTTAACCCCCAATTCGGCCAATGAATAGACTAAATCTTTATGTTATAATTTGAAAAATTATTTGTTAGACTACCAATGTAGAAACTTTATAAAAACACATCTCAATCTTAAAGGAGGCTTAAGACAATAACTTTACAAGGTCTACATATATAATGCGTGCTAATCATACTATTATATAAAGAATTTTACTCTTAAGACTCCTAATGTAAAAGCTCCCAATCACAAGAATGGCAGCACTTCCTTTAAAACTAAGAGGGTGACTTTACAGATGTAATGATCACTCTGAGCTATATGAAGTAACACCTCCAATGTAACTAAGAGGTTGAATTTTTCATAACGTGAATACATGATCCGGTTCTTATACTCAATTTCAACATTTGAGTTAAGTAATTATCAGTAGATGATACTAATATTGCAGTAAAATAACATTGGGTCATGGTTATCATGGACCCTCAAGCACTATAAACTGTAAGCTCTCACAGTCCATGTTTCTTTATCGAAACATATAGCTACATCCAAATACATGTTGCATACCTTAATTGCTTCTAATCTTGTTCCGAAACTTTAAAGTTGACACATCCTACAAATAATTGTTAAAATACCCCAAAGTTAACACTCTGCACGATGATAATAATATTACAACAATAAATTACAGACCACACTTATCATATCAAGTACACCTAAATAGGTTTTAAGGCATCTGCCCATCATACATACATCACGTAACTTGTACTTTCTAAAATACATAAGGCCCAAAACCCTATAATACATAAGTCATACAACCCAAATACATGGGTCTGATACAAAACTCAGCACAATAGAAACACATGGTTCAATGCCCCGCCATGAGCCTATCGATCTGTCCACCTTCGCCGGTCACAAACATATATATTCACAATAATATATATATATATATATATAGGAAAAATTGTCTATTTGATTACCTATTTGAAAATAACCACTGATAAAACAATAGTGGCTAAAGAGTATATTAATACTCACGAGAGATCATAATATTTTCAAAATACATTATAAGGCACTAAGCTTATGCCGACACGACCAAATGGCATGAAAATGTCAAATTGAATCAATAGTTTTGTACTTACATACATACTTACTTACATTTATGCCCTCACATCCTCTATATATCTTCTACCACGATAGTCAAGCGACTCAAAAAAATGATAGTGCAATGGTTTCTAGAAGCGAGTTGCATTCATAGTACCCTACTTACATTACACTACTTTAGGGGTGAATGAGTACTAGAGCAATTCATACATACTCATGTCACTCACTCTCATATTCCTGAAAATAGTAAAATTTGTGTATACTTATATAATAGGCTTAGGTAGGGGCTTATATCATAAGTTTTCTAGATTTTTTAGTTTGGAAACTATCAAGGGATCTCATCCTTAAAGTTTTATTAAACCGTGAAAAAACTCAACTAAATGGCCCAGCATTGGAATGATCCAATAAAATACTGTCAATGTCGTCCTACATTTAAAACTCTAACTAAAATGTCACTCATTGAGCTAAACAGAGATGAAGCATAAGAATCCTACATACCTATGCGGGTAAAACTCATCATCCTAAATCGATGACTTCACCCTCGTATTCTAACAAGAAGGTGAAACTTGAATCACTCTTCAATCGCATCAAAATGCAAAATGAGGCAATGCTTCCACACATGAACAATTTTTAAAAAAATACTTCACTTAATTATTTTACATAGTGTTGGTGTTGCAAGTACCCTTAGTAAAAAGTCTCATACTTAGGGTTTTGTCAAACAAAGTTAACCGAACAATTTTTTAGTCGGGCCAATGATGTCCAAATGGTCTCAAATTTAGACCAATGGGCCTTGACACTCTAAGGGGAAAGTGTTGGCCCATGGGCCAACGTGGTAAATAAGGTCCACTAAGGTCGGACTAAGGTGCTGCAAATAGTGTTCCTAAGTAGCGTACCAATTTTCTTAATTCTATTTCATGGGCATGGAAACTCCAAATGGGTCTGGGTAAAATGGTAGGATAATCTAACACCGTGGGATTTAGCCCAGCAAAAGATCAAGTCCAAAGCCCATGTAATTGGCCCTGTGTGAGCTTGGGAATAGAAGGCATTGGCTAAGGAATTTCTAGAACTGGCAAGACCTAAGTGTCTTTGGGAAATTCTTACCCAACTAATGGCCTTGAAATTTTATGAAGAAGCTACTAGGACATACTATAAAGGCTTGGATTTCACCACTCACACTAGACTTAACAAATTTTGTAACCAAAGCTAGGGAATCAGGGCTACACTCCTCATTCTTGCACACTCCCAAACTTTGAGCTATCTACCACTTAAATGATTTTTAATTAACTCTAAATTTTACATATTAACTGTAAAAAAGTATTGAAACCACATATAATTTTTACAGATTTTATAAAAATCTTTTTAAGGGCTCAATTAGGAGCACAAATACAAAACCTATCCAAGCATACCAGAAACACAACATGCACATATAACAGTTAGGGATTTATTTCACGTCCTTAAAGTGGTTATTTTAGTGTGCTATTTTTGCAAGAGCAAGCCAAGAAAAACATAAACAAATGTGAAAATGATGGACGCCATCAGCAACCTACATTTAGGTGTAAAAATTGGGGAAATGGCTGATGAATTTTTTCCAGATCTATGCGAAATATTGACCAACAAACATTCAAAAATATGTAATAATTAGTTTACACATGAAAAGATGATAAAAATACACCAATTTACTCCTAATGTAGACCTTGTTGGTTCGGTCTAAGGAAAGTAAAGGTTGGGAAAAAGATTTAAACTTAAAATTATGAAGTGGTTAGAAGTTAATAATAATTTTAGAATTAGCCTTGAGGATTAATAGGGATGGGAATTATATTGTGAGATCCCTCAACTTAGTCTCACATCTAATACTAACTGGGGTAAGATCATCTTTATAAGTGTGAGTAGACTATAGATCTTCAACTTAATTAGCCACTTTTCAAGAAATCACTTAAGCTCATAAATTTTTACTTTGGGTTGGGTTGTTGTATTAGAGCTACCTCGTTCTTTATTAGATGATGGGCTAGACTGAAGACGTCGTCTAGGCTACTAGTCACGAGCCAAAAAAATCACTTGGGCTACGGCTAGTTATGGGTCTAAGTGTATGAATTTTGAGGATAAAATTTCCTAATATAGGTGGATTATAAGATCCCTCAAGTTGATCTCATATCTAATATCAAATAGGATAAGATATTGTTTATAAATGAGATAGACTATAGATCTTTAACTTGGCTATCTATTTTTTAATAGATGACTTACCCCATTAGTTTGCATTTTGGGTTGGGTTGTTACATAAGTAGAGGTTGGTGGCTATAGAATTAACCTTACGATTTAATAGGGTTGGAGTTATGTAGGGTTCTTATCAACTATAAAAGGAGTGGAAGGGTGGGGGTGCATGACCACATCCATCTCCTCCCTTCCCTCCTCATCCTCCCTCTCCAAGTCTAATTGCTTAATTGTACTTTCAGTTAGTCACTTCTCCTTATCCGACTAGTTTTATATTTAGTCATGACATGCATTTTTTATTTAGTTTATTAATCCATGACTTATGATTGTTAATAGATAAGTTGTTTGTACAATATGTCATAAAAAGATACAATCTTAATGTGTCATCCATGAACGATATGTCTTTATAAGTTAAGTATTTTATTTGGTTTATCATAAACTATATGTACCATTACCATGACACGTGTAAATAAATAATTGGTTTAAATAGTTTATTATTTATACTTTAAATAATAGTTTTATATTATTGAATGATTATTGGTTAAATAATAATCATTTAAATATTATAAATCGCATTATAAGGAAATAAACCATTGTCAAATGTTTAACATGCTATCCTTCAAAGAATTGAGTTATGAAAGAGTACATTGATTAGTCCGAATAATCATTAATATAAAATCTTTAATGTTATTAATGATTTGATATGTTTAAACAATTATTGAGAGGAAACTCTATAACAACAATTTAGTTAAGATGTTCTCTAGTGAGAAAAATAGAATATATAATCAAGATAATTATTCCAAATTGATTGCTAATAAAAATAAGTATTTGAATGATTGTTGCATCACATAAATTCACGTCCATCTGTGATAGAATTTTGTGTATTCACGTGTAACTATAACTTTTAGAGTAGGAAGTGGGCATAAGATTTTTGCTAGTTCTATATTGAGGTCAGTATATTTAAGTGGATTTCTTGATTTAATTAGTTAATTTAATTGGGTCAACTTATTGGCAATCGAGTCACAACACGTGAACCCATGTGTAGCCGAAGGTCGAATCAAAGGTGACGTGGTTAAAAATACTTGAAACAAGATATGACTACTACCATTCTAAAAAGAATAGTGTGGGGTCCATTATGCACTTCTAGCCGAGAGAGTTGACCTACGCAAATATGATCAGTTACTATCCAAGCGACAGGGAGCATAGTGTGCAAGTATGGCTAGTTGGTCTATGTGAGGCAACCACTTTATTGGACAGGAGGTCCTACATAGACTCATATCAAACTTGAAATTAAAGATGTTGATAATTTTCTCTATTAAATTTGGTAATTTAATAATTATATGATTTAATGATTTTAGTACTAATGCAATACTACCACCAAAGGTTGAGCTCCGCAGATATGAGAGGGCTCTGGTAGGAGAGATCATTAGAGTATTTTTACTTTAATAATTTTAAACTTGTTATGAGAACTTCACCATCTACTATGTTACTGATAGAATTTGTCTTAGTTTATATGGATCGGAGTTTCATTCTTTTTGATATTTCATTAACTTTTCTTATTTCAAAAGTACCTAATTACCTTATAGAAAGGCTAACCGCACCTCGGTGAAATGTAAAACACCTAAGTAGGAAGGTTATTACAATTGAAACATGAATCAAACACTATCCACCAAGGATGAAATGTAATATATTTAAAAATTAATGTGATGGTCCATCTTGTGAAATGTAAAATTAATGTGATGTGACATCTTGGGATCTAAAAAGGTGGGTCGTTACAGCAACATGCTCGGCTTCACATGTAGGAAGTGTGATTATGCTTCGTTTCTCATATGACCATGTGAAGGCATCATTTCCAAGAAAGAATACAAAACCAATGGCACTTTTTTCTATCATCTTGATCATAGTGGAGAGTACCTTTAATGTAGCACAATGTTCTCTTGGCAGCCTTTATGTGTATTATAGTCAATTTCTTCACATACTGACTAACTATTCCAACACTGTACAAAGTACCTGGTCTTGTACATGTCAAATACCTCAAGCTTCCAACATGACTTTTATAAAGTGGGATCAATTTTGTTCACCTCATCATAGCATGATAACTTAACTTCACTTTCAACTCGAGTATTGGCCGAGTTACAACCCCCTCCATTTTAAACTTCTTCAAATTTCCTTTATTATATCATTCTTAAGAAATAAATATTCCATCATTCACTTATTTAACCTCTATCCAAAGAAAATAAAACATATTTCAAACTCATTCACCATACTCATCTTAAAATCTTTATACATGGTTATTTTCAGTGAAAAATAAATCATCAACATATAAGCAAACAAGAAATAAATAACCATTGTTACTTGTTTTAATGTAAGGACATGAACATATGAATATCTTGTAAAGTCAATTTTCAATTAAATTTATTCAGCTATTCCATACTCTTGGGGCTAGTTTCAAATCATATAATATCTTCTTTAATTTAAGCACTTTGTCTTTATGGCCCTTCTTAACATATTCAAGTAGTTGTTCAACATAAACTTCTTTAAGATAATCATTTAAAAAAGTAGATTCTACATCCATTTTCAAAATCTTGAGTAAATATTCACTAAGCCCCCCTAAAATTACTAAAATCATCACTAAACCCCTGGACTAAGTCAAATCATAACTTACCACTCCTTATTTTAAAAAATATATCACTTAACTACCCTCAAAACTAGCATGGTTAGATAAATACTATTTTGTAATGATGTGGCAAGCTTACAACCAATTAATGGGTGATTTGGCAGTGCCACATCAAAAAAAAAGTTAATCAGAATAATAATCATTGAAATTTTAAATAAAAATATAAAATAAAATATATGTACCAAAATAAAATACATAATACATAAATAAAAGAAATTATTATTTTATTTAGTTTTCATTAAGGTTATTTTTTAACTCATATGTGAGATGAAGTATTATTAATTATTCTTTTCATATATGGGTTAATAATTAGACTTATTGTAGGAAGTTAAATAAAAGAAAATATTGCACTATTTATATCATTTTTTTAAAACAAATATTTTTTATTAATTTATTTAATTTTATTTTTTGATGTGGCACTCCACATCATCCAAGTGCCACATCATACATTAACCGGTTGTGAACTCGCCATATCATCACTAATGGTATTTATTTAATGATGTTAGTTTTGAGGGTGACTAGGTAATGTTTTTGAGATAAGGGGAGCTAAATGATGAGTTGACTTAGTCCAAGAAGGCTAAGTAATGATTTGAGTAATTCTAAGAAGGCTAAGTGATATTTACTCAAAAATCTTCTAACCATTTTGAGGATGGTGGCCAATGATTAGCATGCTATATCTTGGAGGCAAACTCGTCGGAGATCCTATCGCTGCATATGTGGGGGATGTTTATTGCTTTAAGGAGAGCCTGATTATCGTGACCGGTGCTTACTCACTATTTTCTTTCTTGTAGCTTGGCATTCTCATCTACTAGAATCAACACATATGCAACTGGGATTGTTACAATCTTAAAACAATAAATAGTTCTAATAATCTTAAGACAAAAAACGAAAACCAAATATTGAATTTACTCATGTAATAAAGGGAAGCTAGATAGCTAATGAGGATGAGACACACAATCAAAGAAAAGGATTGGTTGTGAATTATCTGAAACTCATAGTTGGAGTATTCTACTGTTATACTATTGGAATAATATATGTAATGCATTGTGTGTGTCTCAATATTGCTTTTATTGTGGGGGTTCTAAGTGAATTTACTAGTTTCCCAACTTAGCAAATTGAAGGACAATTATTCATAATAACTGTATTTTAATACTTGAAAGGGATGCATACTTTTGTACTGAACTATATAAGTTATCCCAGTGTACTAGAGGGTTACTCAGATGTATATTGGATAATGGGTTCATGTTCTTTTGTTTACTGTGGATATCTTCCTCCTTCCTTGTTTTGTGGAGGCATGATGATTTCAAATGTGAACTTTTGAGGCCGTGGGCCGATTTTGGAAATGCAAACATGGTTGTAGTATTTGTATTTTATAATTCCTAGTTATATTTTTTGTTTTGCTAACATAATACTTTGGGGCAGAGTCTAACTTATTTTGTGCAGGGATTCTCCAAGCCCCTGAATCTTGGAACTGAAGGGTAAATAAAATCCCAAATATGCTAAACTTTGTTACTTGTGCAGTGGAACAAAGAAGAAATATGGGTTGGAAGAACTTCTACACTTTGTTTAATAGGTTGAAGGGCTCATGACTAGGTAAACCAACTGGCCTGAAGAATGTAAAATTGGGTTATAAATGTTTTGCGTGTAATGTGAACTAGGGGAACACCTCCTGAATGATTATTCTGTATGTGAAATGTGAAATTATGAAATGTTCTCCATGTGATTTTAGTAATTGTAAATATAAATAGGTTGTGAAAATTTTTCCATTTTCCTAACTACAGGGGAGACTCTACCAAATTTTCTCAAGGATTTTAGTTACCTTTGTAACTTAGACACATTTAGGTTGCCCTAAATGAATGAGCCCAGCCCTAGGTGTCTTTCCATGCATTTTGAGTTTTGTTTGCACTTTAGCTTCCCTCAGGTTTTTGTCTTCTAATGCCTTGAGTGGTTTAGGCCCATGTGCGTCCGTTTTGCATTTTAATGGGTTATGAATTAGAATCTCAAAGTTTAACATTTCGATTCAGTTGGCATAACAGGCCGAAACGGAGTGTTACAATTTTAGTATCAAAGCCAATTCATGGTTGATTGAGATGGAAATTTTGGTGTGTGTTGCCCTCATCTTCCAGCTGAGTGATTCGTAGCCTACATCAGTAGGCATGCTTGTTTTTTCTTTTGTTTTGCTTCGTTGTTGTTTCTTGTTGCATTTCTCAAGTTTTGTGGTTGCTCTCATGTGCAATTGGCTATTTTAGGTCATGGGCAGTATCAGAGGTGTGCGAGTTGTTCAGTGGGCAATCAGATTGCTTCGAGATGAGGTTCCACTAAGTCTAGGAGAGCACCCACACAACCACCATTGGCAAAGGCACGAGGTAGGCATTCCCCATCACCTCCTCATGATGCGACAATGGAGTAGTGAGAGGATGACCAGTGGAATGAGGAGATTCATTATCTCAGTGAGAAGCAAAGACAGACACACCAAGACATAAGGTAGACCAAAGAGGATATGGGAGCCCTGCTCGAGACGGTGCAAGACTCAGTAATGACATTGGCTAGTCTCGAGGAGATAGAGGCCCACAGAGGAGACACCACCAGCCACTTCTGAGCAAGACAGAATTGCACCGCCACAATCACAGCTGTTGGTGGGACCATTAGTCACATCACACAACATACCACCTCCAGTACAGCAGCAGATGGGATAGTTTGTCGTGCCACACCACTTGTCAAACAATGTTCATTTCCGTCGCCAAGAGTGTCAGGCATGCCAGTAGTGCAGATGTGAGGGACACCAGTGAGAGCCCATGCTTCTAGTGGCCATTCTAGTGATTAGGTCAAGGATCCTAGGCGAAGGTGCAACTTGAGCGTGGTGAGAGTTCTAGAGCACCAAGGTTAGTTGTTCATGTCAGCCAAAGATAAGATGTGGATCACTTTTGAAAGAATGGCCACAAATTATTCTTAGGAGGTTCAAACCCAGAGGAGGTCATTATCTGATTCAAAGACATAGAAGTTGTGCTTAATCATATGGGTTATCTAGAGTGGTTGTGGGTCCAGTAGCTCTTGGATCTATCCATGGAGCTGGTCAGATTTGGTGGGAATCAATTCACTCCAGCCTACCTTGGAATCCATCCATTGGAGAGGATTTCATGGGAGGAGTTTTGCAAAGTCTTCTACAATTATTTCTTCTCCGCCATAGTGGTTGAGAAGAAGAGGATAGACTTTATGGCACTAATGTAGGAGGACATGACAATGGCTGAGTATCATGCCCAATTCTTGGTACCCGAGAGGTTTGCATTGGGTCCTTCCAAACTGAGAGACAAAGGGCTGCCAAGTTTGTTAGAGGTATTAGGTTGGTTGTGTCTTCC
>JAURVB010009794.1:0-55467 GCA_033002965.1 Piper betle | reverse complement strand
AGGACTTTTTTTAGTTTGTAACTTTGGATGAGGTTGAGGGAGGAGGAAACTTTGAAATGAACAGTATAAATTGCCTTTTTTCCTTTTTCTTTTTGGCAATCAACATTTTATTTGTTGGTGTCTACTTATTATTGGAGAAAAAAAAATTAGCAGGATGAACATTTTTGGACCTTTTTTATTGGAGCATAAAAGAAAATCTTGGACTGCTTAGGAAAAATACTCTATGATTATGTTTGGCAGAGTGGTCTGAGGCGCTATACTTCGGCTCCGGTCTGAAATGGAGTCGATTCAAATCTCACTGCTGTCATGTTTTTATTTTTGCTTCTTTTTTCCCTAAATGGGCCTATTATTAACGGGACCGTACGTGGGCTTCGCGGCCCAGTATCAATTCTATGTCATCCTTGATGTAGATTGTCACACAATAACACCATCAAACGTTTTCTTGTGGTAAAAATAAATTTGACGGTGTTAGTTATATAATCCTTGGAGTAATTACTAGGAATGTCACAATAGGACGACTGATGTGGAAATTATAATGAAAGTATATGTGCCAAAGCAAGTAAAAAAATTGATAAAAAAAAGTATAATTAACACTAGAATTTTTTAATTACTAAAATTAATTTAATTAATTATATTCAAACAGAAATGATTTCAAAGTTCAATTAAGTTAAAAATTAACACTAAAACTAAGTTAATGTGCAAAAGTTAAATCAAATATTGACTTAAACATAACAAACATTGGATTTCCAATTTCACTTAATGCACTAGATTAATTTTGTAAAACTTGCCAACATGAATCATTAACTAAGGGAATCAAATAATCATTACAATCTATCAATTAATTATAAACTTATCACTTGTACTTACTTTCTATATTTCTATAAAAATGTGCATATAAGATGATGCTTTAATCACAACTGTTATTAGTTACCAAAAAATATAAGTATATGTCTACTTCACATGTAAATCACCAATCAACAATGAACAATAGTCATTTTATTAATGACAAAATTAATCTTTTTATTTATACATAAGATCAAATCCCTAAATCTAATAATAGATGACCAATCCACTGATAACATTAAGAAGATGATAAAATAGATACTCTATGACAACAATCACATATATACAAATTATTGAACTTTATTAATCCATACAACTAAGATTCATTGAAAATCCTAAAAAGAATTTATTCCATAAAATATTCAATTAAACTCAAGATATTTATATATGATACAAAATACATCATTTTATTACAAAGAAAAATTGAAATAAAGAAAAACTCTTTTTGGGAAAAAATCTTGTTGGATCCGATAAAATTTCTTCACTACTCCCCTCCATCTTTTGTGCTGTCAAAAAGTCGTTCTTTGTTAAGTCCTAATAATCTTTATAAACGATCCACAAAAATATCTAAGTGGGGCCCACAAAACTTTCCAAATACATTGAAGAAATATAATTCCCGCCATGAGCAATCAAGCACCTAGAACAGAGCGTACGAGCACTCTGCTCTTGGCTAAAAAACTTGTTTGCTTGCAATTTTTTCCCCCTAATCGAGCAGCCAAGGATCGAGCACCGTAATGCAGAGCACTCAAGCACTCTGGTTTTGGTTCCTACGCTACCTTTCACTTCCATGGCCCGAATTCATTTCAGATCATAATCTTTTAAAACATGTTAGAACAACATTAATCGATACTTTTCCAACCAAAATCATAATGATTGTTTACTTTATTAATAATAACTAATGAACTCCTGAATTAATAACAAACGAATGTAAATTATTCGAAACATAGCAAAAAAATTATCATGAAATGTGAAGAATAATAATTCTTTTAGAATGTTATCAATGACACACCTTCCTATGTGTGGTTTGTTTAGTTATTTTAAAAGTATTTAATTTAACTTCTTCCATTTTATTAGAGTGATACAATTCATAATTTATTAAAAATTAGGCAATACGTCGCGCCATACATGACTAATTATATACAGATGAAATTTAATTTTATGGATAATTTTTTGTGAATAATTAGATAGATTATAATAATTTAATATATTAGATATAGATTTTGATTAACTCTGACTAAAAGATATATAGATCCGAATTGAAAGAAGATATGTTTGAATATTTTATGTTTTTGTTGTATTTTGATTAGTCAAATCTCATACTTTTAATTACAGTGTTGAGTTCCCTCTTTTTAATACTAGGTAAGCCGTCACATCATGCACAATCTGTACCGAATAAATTTTAATTTTATACATAATTTTCATTGAACAATAAGATAGATTATAATAATTTGATATCTTAGATATAGGTTGTTATTGACTTTCAAGATATATTCTATTTGGATAAAAAGATGAATTATAATTATTTGATTTTTTATTTTATTTTTTCTAGACAGTTAGGCAAACTCTTATCACTAAGAAGTTAGAAGTGTTGAAGTTAACCGGGTTCAAACCACAGACCTTCTACTGTGAAAAATATTTTTATTATTTTCTATAAGAAATTAAGGTTAGCCATATTTGAACCGGTAACCTTATGTATGAGGCTTTTTTATTGTATTTAAAAATTTTTTCTTGTATTTTGGTTGATTAATTCTCCTACTTTTAGTCTCTAGAGAGTATTGAGTTCCTTTTTTATTAATAAAAATAGATAAGAGTAAATATGAAAATTATTAAAATGGATCCGGAGACAATGGCTCTACAACATTGTTATATTAAAATATTAAAATGCATTTTCACATCTAAAACAACAAACAAACTATGCAACAAGTTTTTGTGTGACCTTTAAACAAATTATTATAAAATCCCATTTCATTCATTACCCTCAAATCTAAGACATAAAAAAAATATAATTTTCATATCATAAACATCATATCACTCGACCTTTTTAGCTCATACCACAATCATAAAAAAATGGACAATTAGAAAACACCATTGTATTAACAAAGTAAATTATATTGTTAGCCATACTGAATCATTTTGGTTTGGCTCAATAAACCAAATTTCATTATGTTATTTATAATTAGGTTTTTTAACAATTCATTTGAAATTACATCATGTTTTAGAGCACATAATGATATAAAAATATTAAAAAATATATCACATTAAATATTTAAATAATAAAGATAAAGATTAAATAATTTCATAACAATTAATATAAAATAAAAAACTTTATTTTTTTCTATAAATTCGGCTTTTCACTTACGTTTCAATTTGATTAGGTTCTCAATCAAAATTCCATGTAGTTCCAACCCGGCCCACCCTCCCCCCCTCCCTCAAGTCGAGTCAAAATAATAACTAACTCATAATAAATCTTAAAAAAATCCAAAAAAATAGAGAAAAATCTCATAACATATAATAAATACCGTAACATCACAATGTCATGCTCTATAACTAATAACCCACTAAAACTACTCCGTAATATATCCTAATGTGTTATTTGACCTAAAAATAATTCTATAGTCTAATACTAATATAAATAAAAAAATCAGGGCGCGCTATTATATATTATGATAACTCATTTTTCTATTATTTTATTGACGTTATCATCGTATACTTGAGCACACGTGACCCTTATTGTTCATAACATACGATCGGCCTCGGCTTAGTACGCGTGTTCTAAAATTGACTTGGCTAAAAATAGCATTCATACCAATCGGTTCAAATTATAAATCCGTGACTCGGGTCACGGGTTTTACAACCATCCCTCCTTATAAAAATTTTGCCCTCAAAATTTTAAATCAATGAGGCTTCACTCTCATAGCTATCTACTAAATCTAAAATATGAAGCGGAATGCGTGCATACCAGCTACGACTGCCGTATCCTAGAGTGCTTCTGTAACACCCCGTTTCGACTCACCCGTGAACTGACCCGGAAATGTCACCGGCGACCGAACCGTTCGCCAATCTACTAGATTCGGTTAAGTCGACCAAGATCTACTCTCGGCGTCACAAGATGGAGGTGCAAATATGAAATGCATGAATGGGAACGATTGGGTTCTAACGCGGTCCTACATGCATGCTATGATGTACAAGCAAAATAAGACAAAACAACAAATGAGAAACCAAAAGAAAATATATACTATTTTATGAAAATACGATAACACATAACAATCTACCATGACATTAAATCATTATCTCATTCGTTTTTACCCGAGCCGAGTCTGAACTCCAAGGCTCCCTACTCATTCATATTTATCAGTTCGTTTCATAATAAGTAATTCATTCAAGCCAACACATCAAAATTATCGTTTACATAACAATAACACACCATCATTATACATAAGTTACACGCGGCAGGTACATGTGTGTGTGGTTCCGTGCTGCTCCTCCGCAGTCCCGACAGCTTTCATCCCTCGCATTCCTCACCTACATATATATAGAAAAACCGTTAATAACGAGTGTTACCGGCCCGGAAAATAACTAATATCAATCTGGCACAGGAGAGCAAACCCTCCTGTTGAATCAAAACCATATACTTCCTCAAGAACTCTCATCAGGGCACATATGGGTGCCGTCGCCGTCGGGCCGTCGCCCTCGGGTCGACAGCGTCCCCCTTTCTTTCTCATTCTCATACCTTGGCCATTTCTCTATCGCTTCTCGCATCAAATTTCATTCCTTACCGCCCTCTGCACCTTCCATATTACTCCTGGCCTTGAGCACAAAGGCCGAGCACTCTCAGGAAGTCGCCTTCAGTACCCTTTGAACCACAAGTCTAGACATGCGCTGCATTGCAGTACCCGTAAACCTCCACACTTCTCCAGGTTTGAGGAACTCAAAGGTGGAGTTGTCTGGATCCTTCGGGAACGAAGTGGGTTCTCCCCAGCTCCCGAGCCCGCTCTTCCGGGCACACGCCCTATCTGAAGACGTGGCCGCAAGTAACCCTCATCCCATCTCTCACCGAAAACGTGAAAACTATACATATATAGGCCTGGGTTGGGTTTTATACAATAGGCCCGAAGGCAACTTGAGCTGGATCTGAAGTTCGAAAACAAACTCGAGGGATCTCATCCTCGAGGGTTATTAATCCGAAAAATCGTTGGCTAAATGGCCCAAGTTAAGTGGGATCTGATAAAACGCCACTTAACTCGTCCTGCACATGATAAATCAAATACACAATAGAGTAGCATAAAATAGAGAACGAGTCCTAAATGGACATGGTAGAAGCTCCAAACGGTCCACGCGCCTAGGCGGCGAGCTCCTACACCGTACCTACACAATCAAGCTAAAAACTAACGCCCGCATGATGAATCACACATCCTATAGCATGCACACACAATCAACACAATCACTCATCAATCAACACACATCAACCTATATCAATTCTAGCAAGTCTACTTAGGCTAGTTTCCATTAGATCATGATCATTACCTAGTTACCCTAATTAGTTTCTTAGTCTCCATTTTTAACACCACTCAATCAAACAAATTTCATATTTTATCCTTAATCAAATCTACATTTATATATATTATTATAACACACAATTCACCAATCCTAGCATGCAATTCTAATAAGCAATACTTTCAAATAATTAAGTTAAAATAAATTATACCTCGCGTCGTCGAAAATCGGCGACGGTTAGGGTTTCCGTTTCGTGGCTCGAAACTCGAATTCGGCACCTAGCGGCGTCCGAAGTCCGATCAGATTGGATCGGGTGCGTACGGCGGATGATCCGGCGAATTTCCTACGAATCCAATTTTCCGGCGGTTCCGGCAGTTTTCTGGCTAGTGTCGGCGGTTTTCCGGCGGATTCCAGCGGTTTTCCGGCGATGATTCGGGATGGGGCAATCAGGGGGTCTATCGGCACCAGCTCGATGAGCTTGGTCCGATGGTGGTGTCAAACAAAACAGCCGGGGCGGCGATGGCATCGAAAATGGGTGGCGGCGGCGGTGTGCTCCGATCGAGGCTGCGGCCGGCCTCGACGGCGCTCGAGATGGTGGGGGAAACGTCGGCGACAGCGAGGGGGTGGTCGTCGGGGTCACAGCGGCGGCGGCGTGGCCCGGACGGCGGCGAATCGACGAGGGAGGGCGTCGCGGCTTGTGGGGCGATTCTGGCGTCGTGGCGGCGAGTCGGTGTCCGGGGTGGGTCGTGGCGGCACAGCGACTACACGGCGGGGTGGGGCGGTGTTGATCGGTGGCAGCACGGCGTCGACAGTGGCGGCGGCGACGACGACACAAGGCAGCGGTAGGGTTTTGGGAGGGGAAAGTGTCGGGGAAGATGAAGGGGCGTGCGATGGCAGTTTTGTAAATTAAACTTGACTCAACTCTGACTCGAGTCAATAATAATAACTATCTCCTAATAAATCCTAAAAAAATGCAAAAAATATGGGAAAAATCCCGTAAAATTAAACAAACACAACAACATCCAACTGGCATGCTCTGTAACTAATAACCCACCCGAATATGATCCAACGCGTCCTAATTCGTCATTCGGCCCTAAAAAATATTCTACGATCAAATAAAAATAACAATCAATACTGCATACCTCCATATACTTGATAACCCATTTTTCATCATCTTTCAGGCGTTATCATCGTACACTTGAGCATACATGACCCTCATCGGTCATAACTCACAGCTGGCCTCAACTCAGCTCGCGGTCCATGAAGCTGACTCGACTCGAACCGACAGCTGAACCGACCGGTTCACTCCGTAAAACTCTGACTCGAGTCACGGGTTTTACAGCTTCAGCAATTATGGCCACGTCCATCCTCACTGCTCGTGGTGGTGCTGAAGTGGATGATTTTACTGGTGGAAAAATATGAAAATTATATGAGATAGTATAAAATATGGAAAACCTAAGGAATTGAGAGTTGCGAAAAATGGATCTCGAACGAGTGAAATTGAGCAATAGGGCTCAATATCGAGGAAAAACCAATATAGGTCGGCTAGAAATTACTTTCGAAACAGGGACAAAGGAGATGAAGATGTCCAGAACCAGGATAAATTCCATGAAATACCCTCAGGACCAGTGCAATTGTAAAAGAATAGGGGCTTCACAGGCGGCCAACTAAGGGTTATACATTTATACACACACACACACATCTATATATACATACATAGATAGATACACACACACACACACACATATTTAGACATATTTAATAAGAGGATTGATTTTGCATTAGAAAACTCATCTCAAGGATTTTTGACATGCATTTGGTGTTAAGAATTTACCAAATAACTTAGTTAGTGTAGCTTCGAGATCGATGTCCCTTTGTGAAATTTGACTTTTCTTAGGGGTTTAACCATTTTGACTTTGTGCCTTGATTTCTATTCCTATGGTCTTATTTTAGTGTCAATCCAGTTATAGAACTTATTTACGCTGTCAAGAGCTTTCTAACAAGGTATAACATGCATGAGGTGCCATGTGGCATGCGATGTGTCATGACACGTCAGTAGATAATGTTACATGTTGGCCAGATGGACTTACACCCTTTTGTTTTTTATTCAAAACCCTATTTTTATAACTTTATCTCTCTCTCACCAGAACTATCACTGTAGTGTTTCTTGTGCCAAGATCTTTACAAGCTGAATTTGTGTCAGAATTTATTGTTAGAGTCTGCCAAAATTGGCCACCAAACATGGCCTCATGTTGAAGATCTTGTGCGTCGGCCCAACTTTGCAGCCTTTAAATCTTTTCAGTTTGACCTATGTTTGTCGTGAAACCACCACCATTGAATTCTCCTTATTACCATCTTTTACTAAAAAATGGCAGATTGTCCATTGAAAGTCGAAGTTATTGGAGATCAAATACGAACTTTTAGTGAAAAATTGAGTATTCTATGAATCCGGCCAACTTTCGAAGCTTACGCCACTACCATTCAACCACATTTGCCATCTCCACCGATCGGGATCTCTTCCTTGGAGTAACATCTATTGATTTAGGTAGAGATTTTTTAGCTGGATCGCCGGAGTTATCGATTTAAAAGAGACCCCGAAAAACGGTAATGTCAATTTTTGTTACGTTTTTCGGTCATCCGTCACCGTCTTTGTTGCTGCGCTGGCCAGAGATACACTGTCATTGGCTGTTATTGAGTGATTATTCTTTTGATTGTTGCACCGGTTGCAGTGTATTTTGGTAATATTTTTCCTTTCTGGTTATTCTTCATCTCTTCTCTGACTCTGGGCTTTTCTAAATATCTCTACCCTGGTTTGGAATTTCCTCAACTATGGACCCGTGTACATTGATCTGGGTCATTTTAACTCCAACTTTGTTAACTCTTTCATCGTTATTTTTATTACTTTTCATACATCATGTCATAATATTTTCATAATTTTAGCTTTTCTGGATTATTTTATTTTAAGTAAATAGGTTATTTTTATGTACTTTAAATGCTTTTTAAATGAGTTAATTTCATAAATTAACAAAAATATTTTGTTCTAATTTTCTTTTGTTGTTCACTGCAAAATGGTGTTTTTGGTATATATTCGTTATTTTTGGAAGTTTCATCATTATTATATTTATTAAGCAAGTGATATTTAATTATAATTCATTTAATATAAATTTGGAAATATCCCGGAATATTTTTACAATATTTTTTCTCATGTTGTTCAATAGAATTAAAGATTTTTATTGAAAATCGTACTTTTTGACTTGTATTTTAAAAAATAAAATTAGTTTATGATTATTTTAATGATTTTGACTCGTGTTATTTTTAATAATTTTCGAACCTATGCCCAATATTTTATGTTATCTTTTCCCATGTATGCATACTTGAGATGAGTATATTGGCATACTTGGATTATTTGTTTGAGATTTGGATATTTGTATATAATTGGATCTTTTTCTCGATCTACGTGCCACATTAATAGGATGTTTAACACATTTTGTCCGTGTATGCATCATGTAGATCTTTATTCCGTTATTGAGTTGGTCCGTTTATAGGTCACATAGTTCAAGCTCATAGGTAGATTAAGACTAGTTTATGTTTACTAGCTCTATTCTATTGTTTTGGTTTTTACTAGTGGGAGGGTGAAGAGGGTTTTCCATAAAATCTGTCATTTTCATAAAATCAACAATGATGGCTTGATAATTTTAAAATAAAAGACCTTGGATAAGTCTTTTATAGTTTATCACAAGCAATTTGTCCTCTTGAAGAGCTTAGTTTCATTTAATGGGAGGAAGATCCACTTGATGGAATGAATAATTTAACAAAATTTAAAATTGGATAAATAAAAAATTTTGAGTTTAACAAATGGTAGTCTTATTTATGATCTTGAGTATATTCAATCAACTTAACAAATCCACCCTTCTACAATTATTCTTTTGAACCAATTCTGAGATCATACATTACAATTTTTCGACTATAGCCCTTCAGAGCCAGGAACCTTCCCCCTCCTGTCTTATGACCCCACCCCGGTTTCATTTTTCAACCCTCCTTCCATCACAGCTGCCTTATGAGCCACCACGCGGAAATGATTCTATCAATAACAACCCTCCCTCACACCCCGACTTATGACCTGAGATGATTCTATCAATTACAATCCTCCCTCATACAAGATGATTCTATCAAGTACAACCCTCCCTCATCCCCCGACTTATGACTCTATCAATCACAATCCTCCCTCATACAAGATGATTCTATCAATTACAACCGTCCCTCATGCCCCGACTTATGACTCTATCAATCACAATCCTCCCTCATACAAGATGATTCTATCAATTACAACCCTCCCTCATCCCCCGACTTATGACTCTATCAATCACAATCCTCCCTCATACAAGATGATTCTATCAATTACAACCCTCCCTCATCCCCCGACTTATGACTCTATCAATCACAATCCTCCCTCATACAAGATGATTCTATCAATTACAACCCTCCCTGATCCCCCGACTTATGACTCTACCAATCACAACCCTCCCTCATCCCCCAACTTATGACCCGAGATGATTCACCCATTCACCCCTGCCTACCCACCACGCTGACGCACGAGCTATTTAAGGAAGTGAGGAGCTCCCCCCTGGCTACTGCTTGAGCCCATTCCTCAAGAAGAAAATGAGTTGCCTCTTCGAGCTCGCAGCTTGTGCTCTGGTAGCCTGTCCTTTCCCATCTCAACTTGTTACATACGTGTAGTCTATATATGATCGAAATCTATCTATCACAACCTTTTTTACCCTTCCAAAATCTTCCTTAACATCACCTAACATCACCCTGTTTCATTTTTTCAGGTAAAAGATGATCTCCAAGTTGACGCCGGGAACTTTCACATGCAGAAGGGAGAGGATGAATCATGTTCACACAAGGTAAGTAGATGTATGATTTTTTTTAATTTGAATTGTGTAGTAGAAGTGATTGTGCAGGCACGTTTCGTCTCTTCTGAGAGTTATTTCAATCACATTATGTGACCTTCCATCAGGCCTCATGGAAATTCATTATCGTCTTTTTCCTTTCAGGTGGAAATTCCTGTACCAGACACGCCAAATGAAGGTAATGGTGACAGCCTGACGGTGCCTGCAGGCTCAGATCAACTCATTGATGTGGAGGTATAATGCACCAAATTAAATTGATTTGCTTAAATCTCTAATATCACATGCTCATTATTCTCCTAATAAATGCTTTTATTTTCTATGTGAAAGAACATCCCACCTACAAGTGCAAACAATCCTGATGGTGAAGGAGATCCTACAAATGGAGAACTTGCAGCAAGAGTGAAGTCAGGAGCGAAGATTGGGCATATTGCAGCTACTACCTCTGTGGCGTGGATTGTTGCCGTCTTCAACAATTCGGGAAATTACCATGAGAAAAACCAGTTTGATAAGCTTCTCTTGGGGGCATCCCTTCTATTCACGCTCGTCTCTTTTGTGTTCGGTGTGGAACTCCTTCAAGGCTGTCCTTTCCCAATGAATAATCCTAAATCCATTGGGAGAATTAAGTTTGTTACATGTATTGTCAAGGTCTCCACAACAATGGTCATGATTTTTGGTGTTGCCCTCATAATCCGACGAGCTTACTAATTACCACACATCAGAATGAGATTTGAGTGTATGTGATGGGGCTGATATGTTCATTTGTAATTGCCAACCGTTATGTTCTACATATTACAAGTTTGAATCTTCATTATTTCCTTTTTTCTTTATGCCTTTTTGATAAGTGTACAATCAAGTTGGTAAAGATAATGGGAAGTTTGTAGTTTTGCATTTTTGGATGCCAAATTACAGCATTGACATTGCCTACCAATGAGTTTAACAAACCCCATAAATACTTTTGCGTGCTAACTCTTACCACTTTACACTGTGATGTTTGCACCTATAGCAAACGACGGACTGTTCATAGTTAGCCTAAAGAAATTTTCACCTACTGTTGACTTCTTGAGGCACAAGCATAGTAAATTAAGTAGTATAATTTGACCCATTTTGGGCGCAAAATCTCTTTGGCTTCATTAGCTCCTTCCTACTTTTAAAAGTGTTCTTTACTAAAAAAACTAATCGGGTGTTATAAGCCCCTTCTTAATTCTAAATGTACTTTTTTTGCCCTATAACCATGGTCATGATCTTTGGTGTTGCCCTCTTTTTTGGGCATTATTAGGGTTTAGGTTTTAGTCAAAACATAAATAAATCAATGTTGTCTTGAAATTTTTGCTCCATTGGGCATGCAAGTCCACTAGGATTATTTTTATACCTTGATGCCTAATCACAGCTTGTAAAAGTTGACCATTTGAAGAATTTGTTATGGATAATCTGTTTGTTGAATGGCTTATGTAAACGATGTTCTTAAGCTGAAAAATGTGCGTCATTATATGCCACAACAAGTAACCATTGCCTATATTTAAGTTTATAAGTTTGATGGTGAAAACTAACAAATGAATCATCTGGTAGAGTTTTGTGAATTTTGTTGGTTGTTGTGTCTTATTAGACTATTATATGCATATATTTTAATTTCTAAATTTATTTTCTTTATGTCTAAAACTTATCGATTTAAATGAAGAGTGTTGGAAAGTACTTTTGGTAGCAATGACATTATCATCTTCATATATAAAGGCTTCTTCATGTGAATAAACTTTATGCTAATTTGTTTGACATAGGTGTCATGGATCATTGAATTAGGGATGCTTGTGACCATGAGTGGTTGCGAACCACAGTCACAAAATGTTTTATAGTTTGAAGAATATCTCTTTTCTTTGTGAACACTAGCTGACATTGGTTTAGGACCTGTTGTTCCAGGTAAATAGATGTCATGATACACAGCTTTTTTATTATCTGCTTATGCATTTTGTTACATATTTATTTTCCCCCTTGTTTAGCGATTATGCTTTAGTTAAAGTTAAACTTGGTGATTTTTGTTAAGTTAAACTGGATGCACTATACTTTTAATAGTTTTATGCACTTCTCTCTGTTAATGTAGTTATTAATTCTTTTCTTTACGAAGACAGTTGTTTTAACTTTTTAAAAAAAATGGAAAGAATGGTAAGATTTAATTTGATCCATCATAGTTTACAACTTTGTAAATTAGTTCTAGATACAGAAACTAAATATGTTTCTATGTAAATAACTTAGATATGGATTTGACTGGAAATTAGGCATGATTACAAACAGTAAGGTATTTTGTATGATTAAGGATTTTTGATTGAAATGTGGATGATTCCAGTTCTAATTTGACAAAGTTTGAGATGAGAACGAGCGTAAAGTGATGAGATGTGGATGTTAAAATTGGAAATATCAGTTCAAAATTTTCCCAAAACTAGATTTGGGAAATTACCTCTTAGAACCAATAATGGTTACCAAAAGAAGCAAGCAAGGTTGGAAAATAATGGATGCCAAGCCAAAATAAAAGTATAAACTGAAACTCCAAATTATAAATTATCATTAGAACTTTCAGAAAGATGAACACAACAATTAATATTTGCAGGCAATTCCTAAATAATGACCCAATTTGAGAATTTCCAGATTGTAATTGTTGTACTAAAATTAACTTCTAAAATAAAACTAAAAAATCTTAATTAAAATCAAATTCCGTACATTTCCTAAAAATTTACTCTGTAAAGGACCGGTTCCTAACGTATGCTTATTAAATATGGTATGCATTGCGTTAAGGGGGGTTGCCCATACTAGTGAATGGACCCTTTTTGGCTTTGGTTTCTCATTTTTCTAAATGCCTATTATGCTGTGTTTGTACAAGTAAATAAACCTCTGCCTGTTTCCTATGTCGTAAATAATTGCCAATTTCATATGTAGATGCTTGTCTCTTTTTTTACTAATTTTATTCATGTATTTTACTAATACAATTGAAGTAACATGCACACAGTCATTTTCCATTATATGTATTTTATGTGTCATTTAAAGCTATGCAATTGGCTGAGGTGAGCATTCCTCTGAGTGAGAGTGAAAATTTTCGCTTTGGCAGGAAACAAGACAAATGGATATGAACATTCAGTCTTGGCCTAA
Source organism: Piper betle (assembly GCA_033002965.1). Classification (NCBI taxonomy): domain Eukaryota; kingdom Viridiplantae; phylum Streptophyta; class Magnoliopsida; order Piperales; family Piperaceae; genus Piper; species Piper betle. The sequence continues at coordinate 42,085 of JAURVB010009794.1, read as the reverse complement.
CAAAAATGTTATATGGGCGTAATTCTTGCATTTTATGGTGAATCACGTTTATAGAGTTTGGGGTGGCCATTCCACTTCTAGCTACTGCTTGAGCCATATGACTCTATCAATCCCCGACTTATGGTGAATCATGTTTGTAGTAGCTTGCGGGTGAGACGCATTGTACGAGAAGCTAGCATGATGAGACTGGAAGAAGGATAACATTCCTCCCTACGTTGTACTTAGAATTAGCCTTATCTATTGCTGTTTACCTCAAAGAATCTGCTTCATAGGTAAGTCAAAGGAGACTTTGTGACAGCAGTAGGGGTGTTGCATAGAGACGGTGGTGTTCCTAAAATTGTTCAGCCACCAGAATCGTATTCAACTGGCTGTTTGTGGCGAAGGCTTTATCTTCCTGTCGATGTTCATGGATTGATTATTGGATGATCAGACAAAGTTAACTCCGCACTGACTCCTTGTAATTAGGCAAATGAAAATCAAAATGAATTTCTTATGTTAGAAAACCGTTCAATAGGTAGATATTTCGCTCAGCACAACCTTGTTACTGATATTTTACATCTTTTCCGTTTGCATATATTCTGTCTGTATATTTCTCGTTTAATTTATGTTTCAACTTCTGTCAGTATATTTCTCGTTTAATATATTTTGCTGCTCTTCAGCTTCTCCAACCCGATTTCACTTCTATGGTGGCTGTCTGTTTCATTAATGATGGTCTTGTACCTATGATAATCCTCTTCATTTTATTGTGTCGTGGACTTATAAGTCCCTTTCCATATGACAACTTCTTCCAATTTTTATTCAGTTTTTTGATATTGTTGGCAATAACATCCCAAATCCTCACTATCTGAAAATTATTTTGAAGATGCAATTCACAAATCATTTTATTTCCAAACCTCTCATGTTTTTTTTTCCAAAGTCAAGTTTACGTGCTGTGAATGGTATTACTACTCAGTCTTTACTCTCCCATACGACGACGACTTTTATTTTCTTTTGAAGAATATATATAGCAATGGTGATAATGACCCATTAAGCCCTCGCGAAAGGTGTCTTACCATTTTGCAAATATATTCTCACAATTGTATAAGAAGAGAAAGGACTGTTTTCTTTAAAAAAATTCAAAATATATATACCAGGGAGAGAAAGATCTTTCGATAGAAGTCCCACGTAGGGGTGACTACGGTCTCGGATACCCCATGGTCTCCATCATCCTCATTTGTCCGTATCTGCATAAATTTGAGGACACTGCTATGTTTGAAGCCGATATCTGTGTTCAACTACAAAATAATTTCCACGCGTAAATGAACATAGACACAAATATGAACATCAAATATTATTTATAATGAAAGACACCTTCTTAAGACAATCTTTACTATAAAATCAAAATAAATGTAATAACAAAATCAAAATTATATATATATATAATAAAATAAAAGGCCCTCATTAACATGCAAATTCAAGCATTTTGCTCTTAATTGACCCTACTTGCAAATTCTTATTTTCTGGATAAGTCTATGGCATACCCCCTCTAACACTATATACTTAACATTTCCGATAAAAATAGTAAATCAACAACTTATTCTCAGCCACATAGACAATCAATCCATTAAAAGTTAATCTTTCAAACTCTCTAATAAGAACTTCCGCTTAAAAATATCATAAATCTTAAGCAGAAGGGATAGCTTCACTAAACCCTTCATAAATCTTGTATTCAACGACATCAAAATTGATCCGTCACCCACAAACCATGTCAATCTAATCCCTATCAACTGCAGTAGATATGCAAATACAGTGAGGACTTCAACAAGATTTGATTGGAAAAGTAATGGATTGACATGGTAGGTGTCACGGGCGTCGAAATGGAGCAAAATTTTTCGCCCCAAATGCGCACCGTGTGAGGGTGTTCCAGTCCCTGTAACACCAGCCTTCCAATCAGCACGCAACAGAATACCGCTACAAACAGCGGCACGAAGCAACCCCTGAAGCCCGGCGCTGCCGCTGCAAATAGCAGCACGCAGTTACCGCTCAATTTAGCGGTATGAGGCTGCCACTCGATCCTATGAACAACAGCAAACCCCGATCACAATAACCGCACTCAACTGCCCAGCACCGTGATATCGCTGATCGGCTATCGGTAACCAAATTACAACCAATCAACACACCAACAAATATAACATGCCAATTACGTAGTATGCAGCAACCCAACGACCGATCACCCAAATATCGATCCAAATACATATCACCCCTGCTCGGTATTTCAACCAAGTCCCAGCAATCAACAAGACTTGGTTGCTGATACTAAATCAGATGCTGACACCACAAATTACAGGACCCCTGTCCCAACCTTGAATCAATTAACAAGAACAAGGAAACAAGCAATCAATTTACCTTGATCGCTTAACACCGTGGACATGCAACCCCACGATGTTTAACTCTTCCCCTGAAGAGCAGTGAGAACTAAAGCACCCCGCTCACAAGATGTCCTCACAATCACAACCCCATGTTGTCACCCACGACTAACTTGTTTACATGCAAAATCCCTCAGCCAGTAATTGCAAATAGGTTGTAGAAGAGCTAAAGTCGTACCTCGATCGTAAAGGCAAACTTTGACCACTCAGTGCAGTCGCTCCTCGTGAAGATTCAATTCCCCCGAACTGGTCTGCAGCACTTCACGCCGTTCCCTTGCACGATGAGGTTTCTCTCCACTCCACAGGAAAGTCACAAACTTTTTACCAGAACAAACTCCAGCGTCCTTCCTCTTTTCTCAAGTCCAGCCTTCTCCAATATATGGAGAAGCCTCACATGTTCATCCTCAAACTCAAGATAAACCAGTATCTCGTCCCAAATCTTTTCTCCAAAAGATTGCCTCAAGATACTACCGTGTCATTATGCTTACAACCACAATGCCAGCTGGAGTCGTCCATGTTTATCCATTCCCGGAGTTAGTTGCAACTGAATGTGATCTCTTCCAGATCTTCCATCTGTGCTTATCCATGGACATAATCTATTCCAGATCTTCTATCCATGTTTATCTCAAACATTTCCTTCGGAACATGTTAGCTAGACGTCCTAGCCCTCCTGGTGCACCCTGACTCACTTTTGTAGCCACGAACCTCCTCTCAGTGTTCCAGCAGCGTACCGCTCCAAACGCTGGAACCCATCTCAACTCTGGGTTTACCGCTACAAATAGTGGCACTCAAATTCTGCTCCAAATCTCAGCATCTAGTTTCTTCTCCAAATAACGGCATAGGCCTATACTGCTTTTGGATCGGTCATGCCTCCAGCGCTTGGTACCAGTACTAGCCTTGTGCTCGGCACTACCCATCGGTCTGCATGGTAACAACCTCGCTAAGTCGATGCCTGCTGCTCCTAGCGTCGGTCACCAGTGTTCAGTCATCACACTAGACTTCCACTATTTTGACCGCAATCCGATTCTGAGGTTTCCTGTCGTGCTGTGCATATCGGTACTCAAGAATACCGATCCATGCGCTGCTACACCATGCACCATAGTTCAGCACTTGCAACTATAAGAGGTGTTAGTGTCGGTCAGCCGTTTCACCACTCGAATAGCCACATGCTATCCATCTTGGATCCGATGTACCTAGGAACAACTGCCAAATCTTAGCACCTGGTACGTCCATGGACTAAGGCTGTAATAGTAGGAATAGTAGAGGATAGTAGAAAGGGGCTGAAATATAAGTAGGCCTTAAAAAGAGTAACTTGTTGTAAAAAAAATTTATTTTAAAAATAATTCAAGAGATTTCATTTTTGAAATCAATTAAACATAGAAATCACGACGATAAAATGACTTGAATTATGGGATATGATAAAACTACCACTTAATTTGTCATACAATATAAACCAAAACTATGATAGAGAGTAGAATGACAAATTAGAAACGAAATCCTACAGATGTGATGATCCAAGCTCCTAGTGTTAGTCTAATGGCGAGCTTGGATCTGACTCGGTATTGAGCCCTGTTTTCAATACCGACATCAGTCGCCGCCCCCCACCACGACAACCACCACCCCTCCCCGCCACCGCCAGCCGCCGCCCAGGGGGCCGCACCGCCGAGCCCGCTCCCAGCCACCGGCGGGCCTGACTCGTGTCAATAAAAAATTGACTCCGTCCCGACTTAAGTTAGTAAAAACTTGACTCGGTCCCGACTCGAGTCAATAAAAAATTGACTTGGTCTTGACTTGAGTTAGTAAAAACTTGACTCGGTCCCGACTCGAGTTAATAAACAATTGACTCGGTCTCGACTCGAGTCAGTAAAAACTTGATTCGGTCTCGACCCAAAATTAATAAATAATGCGTCCTAACTCAGTAAATGGTTTTAAAATTAATTTTGCGATCAACTATATATTTAAAAAATGGCATACTATTATATATTCTGATAACATTTAAATTATGTTGATGAATTCAGAAACACATCAGAGCTAAAACACATAAGAGCCATCTCATTTAATTTTCTTCCACATGATGAATACAAGTACAAACCATGAAAGATCATGCCCACGAATAACTTACAAGTTACAAATCTGTCAAGTTTGATTAAAGCCAATTACAAATCATGGACACAAGTTACAAATCACTAAGATTATACAGTCCTTCCAGATTCGTAGCTATCATAGTCGTTCTCCATCACTGCTTTGAGATTCGCCATCACTGCACCGACGCCCCTGAATAGACTCCACGACTCCACTTTCAGATGGAACATTTTTTTGCCTATATATTTAAAAATAAAACATGGAAAATAATCACATAAATTATATATAACAAAGATCAAAACAAGGTTTGTGTTAGGCAACATTACCGATGTGCTACAATTGCAGGGCAAGTGCGCTTATCATGCCCAACTCCCCGTTTGTTGCAACCATGGCATAGCCTATCTTTTACCATATGCTCCATTGCAAGTTCTTTACCACTCTTCCACCTTTTACCACTTCCTTTTGTCTTTGATTGTGCCGGTGGATGTACTTGTATTCCATGATGTACTTGATATTCCATGATGTGGATCATCTACCACATCTTCTACCAATTTCTCTATCTCCAAAAGTTTTTGCTTGGCGAGTTCAAATTTCTCAGATGATGAATATGCCTTTTTGGCCCATCGATTGAATATACAGTGCAATTCTCCCCAATTAGAGAATAAAGTTTTGTTGCAATCACCACGAAGTTCCACTCCATCACCATCAAAAACAACTTCCTTTGCTATTTCAATTGTCCATCTCTTCATGACATAGAGTTGAGGAAAAATATCACCCTCATTCAATCTCAGTACATACAGCAAATGCCTACATGGAATACCTTCACTTTCCAAAAGTTTACAACTACATGTGCATCTACTGTCAACTCCTATGTAAGTAACACGTGCAACCAACTCTTTATTATTTCTACAACATGTTACATCATACTGTTCAACATCCTCCCCATCTAATTTCTTATGAGATGAGCAACAAACCAAACTGTATTGTAGTTCTTCTTGAAACTTATAAAAAATTTTTCGAGTATAAACCTTTGCCATCTTACATTCCATCTTGAATGGAGTGACCAATTTGGGGCTTTTATATGAGTTTTCATAAGATTCTTTTGCCTCGTTCAATCTCTGTCTTTTGATAGCTCTCTCAAATCTATGTATAAACTCAATAAGGCTATTTTTTTGTTGACATACCTTGAATAAAATGAGTTTTGAGATTCACTTCGTTGCGAACTTCTTATACCAGCCAAAAATATACCTTTACTATACACAGGCACCCACGCTTGACGAATTGCATATATGGATTTTAACCACTCATTTTCCTCCAAGCAATTGTCTTTCATTATTTCACTCCATTGTGATTCAAATTCTTCTTTGTTTTCTGCACCATAAATTAAACTATGGAATGGCTCATAAAACTCTCTTTTGTGAGCAATTGCACCTAATTTTTCAGTTTCCTTCTTAAGGATATGCCAAATGCAAAGACGATGATATGTTGAAGGAAATATCAATTTAATTGCTTTATCCATTGCAGGATCTTTGATCAGTAACAATTGCCCTGGGATGCTTTCCATCCATGCATTTCAAAAATGTTTCAAAAAGCCACACAAAAGACTCAGTCTTCTCATTACACAAAAAACACATCCAAATGTAATAGTTTGCCTGTGATGGTTTACTCTAGTGAATGGTGCAAAAACAAGTGCATATTTATTTGTATCATATGTTGTATCAAAAATCATCACATCTGAGAAAAGATGATAATTTTTTCTTGCAATTCCATCCGCCCAAAAACAATGCTTCAATCTACCATCATCATCAACTTCATAGCAATAAAAAAATGAGTCATTCATCTCTTTCATTTCCTCGAAATGTTCCATCAATAATTGGGCATCAATTTCCTTTATCTCTTCTTTATTTTTTGTCTGGGCATTTCTAATATCTATCTCTGTACAACCAATATTTTCAGCCCCACCTGCTTCAATTTCTAGCACAGACATTAGTTGAGAAGTTTTTATGTTAGCCTCTGCAAATGTGTCAATCAAATTTCGGTGCACACTTGTAACATGCCTATGTGACCTGAGAAAATGAGTTTTTGATGGTGTAAGGAGTGCATGACTATGTCCTTCTTCAAAATGCATGACCTTCCATGTGCCCTCTTTATTTTTAGTTACCCTGATGCGTGCTTGACAATCTTCTCTAATGATAGGATAAGTTCTCTTTTTCCTTTGTGGGGTATTTCTCTCTTTCATTTGCTCGTACTCATACCATCATTATTGTTATCATCTTCATATCCAATCTGTATTTTACACTCATCTTCTTTTGAATGTCCTTCTTTAGAACACACAAACACTTGAGAACATAACTCTTTTGTTCTCCTATGATAATTTGTACTATGTTTACGTACACCAAATCCGGCCATTTTTTGAATAACTAGTGTAGAAGTTGAGTGCATCGTGCAAACAATCAAATTGCATTCCAACCTTCGGTTTGAACTCATCTTCTACAATAGGATAAAATGTTGTAATATGTTGGCCTAATTCTTCTTCGTCATTTCCTTTATCTTCAAGATTGTCCATTCTTAAAAAATACAAAATTTATAAAAACTAAGAATATAATCAACTAAAATAGTCACAATAAACATTCTTTAATTAAGTCAAAGTACTTTCAAAGGCTTAACTCTTACCTGATGCTCGTATGTACAGCTGGATTTGTTCTTTGCTGACAGATGCAATTCTGGCCTCCTCGACTCCACTCACAAATATTTTTGACCTGAAAACATATTTTTTTACACCGATAGAAACATAAGTACAAGAAATCAGGGCAACCATTATTTCCTCAAAAACTTCTTTTTCATTGTTTAGTAGCTTCACTGTTTAATTTAATCAGATGATTATAAATACTCTCACTTAGAGGTCCATTTACACAAAAAAAGTAAATGCAACAAAATTTGAATAAAGTTAAAAAATAGCCCACCCTCGACGCGGTGAGTTTGGCACGGGAGGGCGGGGGCGGCTGCGGCGGGCGAAGCGAAGGCTTGTGGCGGGGGGTGGGCGGGGTGCGTCCGGCGCGGGTGGGGAAGCGGTTTTATAGACACCGGGGGAGAGGGCGGGAAAGGCACACGCAGGCGGCAACGTGCGTTGGGGGGCGGGGGGGGGTGGGTGGGTGGGTGTTGTGGGCAGGAGTTGGGATTACATCAGCCGCTGGATCAAGTGCTGCGCTGCGCTGCATGCACTGCAAATGCATGTAGCGCAGCACATTGCTTTTGTATATATACATATACATAGATAGATACACATACACACACACACACACACACACACATTTAGACATACTTATTTAATAAAAAATTATGATCGTTTTTGCATTAGAGAACTCGTCTCAGGGATTTTTGACATGCATTTGGTGTTAAGAATTTACCAAATACCTTAGTTAGTGTGGCTTCGAGATCTATGTCACTTTCTGAAATTTGACTTTTCTTAGGGGTTTAACCATTTTAACTTTGTGTCTTGATTTCTATTCCTGTAGTCTTATTTTGGTGTCAAGCCGGTTAGAGAACTTATTTAAGTTGTCAAGAGATTTCTAACAAGGTATAACATGCATGAAGTGCTATGTGGCATGCGACGTGTCATGACACATCAGTAGATAATGTCACATGTTGGCCAGATGGACTGTGCAAACATATATATTAATGTTGACTTCCACCCTTTTGTTTTTTTATGCAAAACCCTATTTTTATAACTTCATATCTCTCTCACCAAAACTCCAAATTGTGTTAAACTATCACCGTTGTATTTCTTGTGTCAAGGTCTTTACAAGTGGAATTAGTGTCAGAATTTGTTGTCAGAGTCTGCCGGAATTGGCCGCCAAACTTAGCCTCATGTTGAAGATCTTGTGCGTCAGCCCAACTTTGGAGCCTTACATCATTTTGTCTGACCTACCACTACCATTGAATTCTTCTTATTACCATCTTTTACTAAAAATTGGCAGATTGTTCATTGAAAGTCGAAGTTATCTGAGATCAAGTATGAACTTGTAGCGAAAAATTGAGTATTCCGTAAATCCGGCCAGCTTTCGACGCTTACGCCGCTACCATCCAACCATTTCTGCATCTCCACCGATCGGGATCTCTTCCTTGGAGTGACATCTATCGATCTAGGCAAAGATTTTCTAGTTGGGTCACCGGAGTTATCGATCTAAAAGAGTCCCAGAAAAATAGTAAACCCATCAATTTTTATTATGTTTTCCGGTCATCTGTCACCGTCTTTGTCGCTGCCACCATTGTGGTTAGGCCCATCCGACCGAGACCTGTTGAAAGCAACCCCCGCCGGCCAGAGATACTCTGTCGTTGGCTATCAATGAGTGATAATTCTTTTGATTGTTGCACCAGTAACAGTGTATTTTAGTAATATTTTTCCTATCTGGTTATTCTTCATCTCTTTCTCTGACTCTAGGCTTTTCATAAATATCTCGACCCTGATTTGGAATTTCCTCAATTATGGATCCGTGTACATTGATCTGGGTCATTTAACTCCAACCCTGTTAACTGTTTCACCGTTATTTTTGTTACTTTTCATACATCATGTCATAATATTTACATAATTTTAACTTTTCTGGATTATTTTATCTTAAGTAAATAAGTTATATTTATATACTTTAAATACTTTTTAAATGAGTTAATTTCATAAAATTAATGAAAATATTTTGTTCTATTTTTCTTTTGTTGTTCACTATAAAATGGTGTTTTTGGTATATATTCGTTATTTTTGGAAGTTTCATCATTTTTATATTAATTAAACAAGCGATATTTAATTATGATACATTTAATATAAATTTGAAAATATCCAGGAATATTTTTACAATATTTTTTCTCATGTTATTCAACTGAAATAAATATTTTTAGTGAAAATCTTACTTTTTGAGTTGTATTTAAAAAAATTAATATTTATGGTCATTTAATGATTTTAACTCGTGTTATTTTTAATAATTTTTGAAACTGATTTTAACTCGTGTTATTTTTAATAATTTTCGAAACTATGTCCAATATTTTATGTTATGTTTGCCATGTTTGTATACTTGAGATGAGTATATTGGTATACTTGGATTATTTGCTTATGATTTGGATATTTGTATATAATTGGATCTTTTCTTGATTTATGCGCCACATTAATAGGATCTTTTAACCCATTTTATCCATGCATACATCATGTAGATCTTTATTCCGTGGTTGAGTTGGTCTGTTTATAGGTCTGGTTCAAGTTCATAGGTAGATTTCTTGGACCTTGGATATCATGTATGTTAAGACTTGTTTATGTTTTGTCGCTCTATTCTTTTGTTTTGTTTTTATCGTAGGACGAGTGAATAGGGTTTTTCGAAATCAAGCCTTTTATAAAATCAACAATGATGGCCTGATAATTCTAAAATAAAAGACCTTGGATAAGTCTTTTACAGTTTATCACAAGCAATTTGTCATCTTGAGTAAGTTTAAAAATGTCTTGAGTAAGCTTAAAAATGAATGACTGTCTTGAAGGGCTTAGTTCCATTTGATGGGAGGAAGATCCACTTGATTGAATGAATAACCTAACAAAATTAAAAATTGGATAGATAAAAAATTTTGCCTTTAGCAAATGGTAGTCTTATGTATGCTCTTGAGTATGTTCGATCACTAGTTCTAAGATCCTGGTAATGATCATTGGATAAGTGTTAAATGAGATACAGACATTTAAAGATTTATAAATCCATTATTTAATTTACCAAGCTTTTGAATAGGAATTAGTTGAATATTCTTACTTAGATTACCAGGTTTGCGTTGATGCTAAGAAATCATTTAATATAACAACTCTTCATAAAGTAAGAAATATAAGTGCACTCCTCAATCCTCTATGGAGTGTTATTATATTTGTCATTTTGACTATTGAGATGGTTATTTACTCAGAATATTCATAAAAAGTTTATTAATGATTTTTCGTATGGAGAGATGTATTATTAGGTTATTGTTATAAGGGGAATTTTTTAACCTCACTTCAAGGACAAACACATCGAAGGAAAATTCCATTATATCAGAGATATATTGATGGTGCATTAAAAAAGGTGTTAATTAAGTATCATTAAGGAGATTCATTTAATAAAATGATTGACTATTATTGTTCAGAATATGAGATTAATTTCTTGTTGTAATTTTTGTTTTGAATGAAATTAGAATTCCATTGTTTAATGCATGTACATTGTTTTATTACTGGCTTGATACATGTGCATTGTTCTTTAATGCTGGTTTGATGTGTCTACATTGTTGTCTGTTACCGATTGGATGAGTGCGGATTGTTATCTTATTACCGATTGGATGGATCATTAACTCTAAGTGCAGGATTGTATGCATGATTAGGAGCTTGCTTATAGCCTTGTCTTTGCTTTCTTAATAAATATGCATTTGCGAATAATTTCAAGAAGGTTTAATTACAGAGTGACAACTTGATCTTGAATTGTTTTGGCGTATGGACTTGTTAGGGGCCAATTCCTTAGTGGCTTATATTTTTGCCGGTATAGTTTTACCCTATGCTCCTTAGGTAAAATGTTATAAATGTGTGTGGGTATATAGAGTACTAAAGCTTTTGATCTAATTGTGTGTATATTATGTAGGCCCGAGTTAACTATATGCATATACGTAAACAAAGATAAAAGTGATACTCAAGATCATAGCCATATGATACACACATTTACAAATTTACATCATATGTTATTGCTCTAGGCTGGCATTCAAGTACATTGATTTTAATAAAGGGCGCTTTAGATGCACCAGTTCATAGTTAATGTCAAATAAATTTGATTTTGGTTATAATTTTCTTATTAGTAAATAAGAGTGCATTCCTACGTGTTCCCAAAAAATATAATTTTGTATTAAATTGGAACTAGTAACTAATCCAAACATAGACATATATAATGAAAAAATTCAGATACGTAAATAATGTCAAATATCTTTGGTCATGTGACGTGTAATTATCACTATAAACTTATTGCTATCTCAACCCTAATCGTCAACCTTTCAATTGTCTAAATCTCACTTTGATGAGACTATTTAATTTATACTTTTTATTTACTTATTTCGAAGTTTGTAATATTAATTTACTTTACTTTGGATAATTGGAACATTGAATATTTTACGAAGGAGAAATTATTTTCAATAATTATAATATTTAACCTATTTAAAGTGTTGTTAGTTTGTAATATATAAAATGGTGAAAATTTAATTATATATTAATCGGTGAAGACTAAACAATGAAAACTCAATTATGATGGAAATTTATAAATTTGGTTAACAGTTGGATTATAACACTAAACATTTGTAAAATGATAAGAAGTTATGATGAATGCTTTCACACAGCTTTTATAAATGAATGGTTTCTTGACGGTAGTAGGCTAATGATAGTAGACTACGTTGAAATTGTAGATGGTTTACGTGAAATAGTTCGGTGTAGTTTGTATACCCCCGGCATAGTTCAGTCTCCCCCCGTCGATTTAAATATGGCGCCCACGATAAACATTTGTAAAAATGGCACAACTTTTATATATGAATGGTTTCGATTCTCATCATTCTTCATGCCTTCCAGATAGACTAACGATGGTAGACAGTTGATAGATAGACTAACGATGGTAGACTGTTGAAATTCTAGGCGGTTTAAATGAAATAGAACCGCCGCCCCCAACTTCCAGTTACATACGTGTATAGGCGGAACTGCCCCCCAACTTCCTGTTACATACATGTACAGGAAGAACACCCCATCCCACCCCCCCCCCGGCTATGTATACCCCCCAGCTATATGACTGCTAAGGGAAAGAGGGCGAGTTGGGTCGGTGAAGCGGGAGGGGAAAGGGGAGAGGAGCTGGGTGACTAGTTTGGGGTTTTGCTTTCCTATTTTTTGCATTGTAGCATATAGAATGACTTTTAACCAAGAATCACAATCACATGGTCAACCGAATGGGCAACAAGAAGCTTCTGATTCGGTGCCTTGATCGATGTTCCTCAAATGAGTCTTAGATTCTGATTTATGTCAATCACACTATGTGACCTTCCATCAGGCCTCATGGGAACTCTTTTTTATTTTTCCTTTTAGGTGGAAATTCATGAACCAGACACGCCAAATGAAGGTAATGGTACGGTACCTACAGGCTCAGATCAACATGATGAAGAGGTATAATGCACCAAATTAAATTGATTTGCTTATATCTCTAATATCACATGCTCATTGATCACCTAATGAATGCTTTTATTTTCTATGTGAAAGAACATCCCACCTACAAGTGCAAACAATCCTGATGGTGAAGGAGATCCTACAAATGGAGAACTTGCAGTGAAGTTTGGATTGAAGATTGGGATATTTGCAGCTGGTACCTCTGTAGTGGGAATTGTTGCCGTCTTCAACAATTTGAGCAATTACCATGAGAAAAAGCTGAGCGATAAGCTTCTCTTGAGGACGTCCCTTCTATTCATGCTGATCTCTTTTGTGTTCGGTGTGGTACTACTTCAAGGCCGTCCGTTTTTTCATCTCCAGATTTTCCCAATAAATAATCCTAAATCCATTGGGAGAATTAAGTTTGTAACAGGTGTTGTCATGATCTCCATAACAATGGTCATGATTTTTTGTTTTGCCCTCATAATCCGACAAGCTTATTAATTACCACACATCAGAATGAGATTTGAGTGTAGGTGAAGGGGCTGTTATGTTCATTTGTAATTGCCAACCGTCATCTTCTACATATGACAAGTTTGAATCTTCATTATTTCCTTTTCTTTCTTTATGCCTTTTTGATAAGTGTACAATCAGGTTGGTAAAGATAATGGGAAGTTTGTAGTCTTGCTCTGCATGCGAAATTACAGCATTGACGTTGCCTACCAATGAGTTTAACAAACCCCATAAATACTTTTGCACCTATATCAAACAACGGACTGTGACGTTAGCGTAAAGAAATTTTAGTCAATTAAGTAGTTTAATTTATCACTTTTTGGGTGCAAAATCTCTTTGGTCTCATTAGCTCCTTCCTATTTAAGTGTCTATTAAAAAAACTAACCGGGTGTTGTTAGCCCTTTCTTAATTCTAAATGTACTTGTTTTTTACCCCATAACCATGTTCATGATCTTTGGTGTTGCCCTTTTTTTGGGCATTATCAGGGTTAGCTTTTAGTTAAAACTTAAATAATTCTATGTTGTCTTGAAATTTTTGCTCCATTGGGCATGCGAGTACCTGGATGCCTAATCACAGCTTGCAAAAATTGACCATAAATTGACCATTCATACCTGGATGCCTAATCACAGCTTGCAAAAATTGTCCATTTGAAGAGTTTGTTATGGATAATCTGTTGGTTGAATGGCTTATGTAAACAACAATGCTCGTAAGCTGAAAAATGTGCGTCATTATATGCCACTACAAGAGGCCCTGCCCTATATTTAAGTATATTTTCTTTATAGCTGAAACTTATTGGTTTAAATGATGAAGACAACCAATGAAGAGTGTTGGAAAGTATTCTTGGTACCAATGACATTATCATCTTCATAAATAAAGGTTTCTTCATGGGAATTCTAACTTTATGCTTATTTGTTTGAGATAGGTGACGTGGATCTTTGAATTAGGGATGCTGGTGACCATGAGTGGTTGCGGTTCTTAGTCACAAAGTGTTGCAGAGTTTGACAAATATCTCTTTTCTTTGTGAACACTAGCTGACATCTTTTCTTTGTGAACACCAGCTCATTGGTTGGTTCAGGACCTGTTGTTTGAGGTAACTAGATGTCATGATACACAGCTTTTTTATTAACTGCTTATACATTTTGTTATATATTTATTTTTTCCCCTTGTTAAGCGATTATGCTTTTGTTTAAGTTAAACTTGGTAATTTTTGTTTAGTTAAACTGGGTGCAGTGTACTTTTAATATTTTCATGCACTTCTCTTTGTTAATGTAGTTATTAATTCTTTTCATTACTAAGACAGGTGTTATGACTTTTAAAAAAAATGGAATGAATGGTAAGATTTTATTTGATCCATTACAATTTAAAACCTTGTAAATTAGTTCTGGATACAGAAACTAAACATATTTCCGTGTAAATAACTTAGTTATGGATCCGACTGGAAATTAGCCATGATTAGAAACATCATGTTTCTATGTAAATAACTTAGTTATTGGTCAGTTGTGATTCTGTAATTTGTTTGAAATTTTTATGTATAGCAGGGTGCTAAAGGTTGCATGATGCAATGTATGAAGAATTTCTTACTCAAGATGTCAACAAAATTTCTTAGCCATAGGTGTTGCTAGTTATTTCCTAGTTTAATGCAAGTGATTTGAAGGCCATTGAGTCTGAGTTTTTAGCTCATCTTTAGATTTTTTTCTGGTGGCATTAGGGGTTTTATGTTTAATCTAAGTTGAGAACAATGGGCAGTGTTTTTTCTATTTGCTGACAGGAAGTGCCTCATCATTAAAATATGTGATGTATTTAAATGTATGTTGACTAATATTTTTTATGTTGGTTATTACATTTACTAAAATAGTCTCTCTGCAGTTGACACTTTTTATTAAACCAACAAGTTTAAATCTTTTGAAAATGACACTACTTATCGGGTTATTTTGCTTGAAACTGGTGCCACTGCAGGGGTTAGTTTTCTGTGTATATAAATGTCAACCGGTGTTGGGGTTAGTTACATTATCAGTTTGATACATAAGTAACTGTTTTAAAGTTAATAAGCTTATCCATTTTCTCTTTTTTGTTCATTTTAGTTTGAGTATATCATTGGAATCTTCTTATGAGAAGGTGCCTAGCTAGGTAAGGTGCCTAGCTAGGTGCACTTACACCTCAACACAGTTGTATGAATGCGGAGGATCCAGAGCACGGGTCAGTCTTTTATGCTTAGGATTACAAAAAAACAGATTGGTATATTCAGAGGTAAGCAACAAAAAAACAGATTGGAATGCATTAGTATTGTATTGCACCTGTTTCAACAAAATTTAAAACAATGATATTCTCCTTGTTTGTCAATAATTTTTTATGTTCATTTTAAGTAGAGTTAGTTGCTATCAGTGGTAAATGTCTGAAGTGAACAACTTTTTAGGGTTGGTCTCTTTAGTTTGTTAGGATCGCAGCTTTGCAAGTTAGAGCCCAACTCTTTGATGGTTGTAATGTATTGATGAGCCATTAATATTTCACTCTAGTCATTATGCAATTTGTTCTTCGACTTCATGTTTCTAACTTTGGATTTCGAGTTGCATGATCGATAGCTCAAGTTCATTTAAGTGCTGCAACTAAATTGGAAGACGAAAGCCACTATGATGTTGTTATCTCAGCGAATTCACTTCAATTCGGCTAATGCAATATTTATATTTTCAACTATTCAAATGCACTTACTCATGGGTATGATATTACCTCTTATATTGATTTTCTGCCAGAAAATGAGTACAGATGTCTTCATAGGCAATGCAAAGTCAGGGATGAGAGGCTTAGTGAAAGCAGGTAACGATGCCATGGTCATTCCCCTTGTAACTGAAAACACACTTGTGAATGCAAGCAGCAAAAACACCCAGTTATCATCTTATCTCAAAAGTACCCGGATTAATGGTCTTCAGCGACCGGATTTCCGGTCTATCTGGTCGGTGAAGTCCGATTTTCTATTAGTGGGAGGAGCTACCATTATGAGACTGGAAGAAGGGTAACATTCTTCCCTACATTGCACTTAGAATCAGCCTTATTTATTGCGGTTTATCTCAAAAAATCTGTTTCATAGGTATATCACAGCCGCAAGGGTGTTGCATAGAGAAGGCGTTCTTAAAATTGTTCAGCCACCAGAATCGTATTCAACTGGGTGTTTGTGGAGAAAATTTTATCTTCCTGTGGATGTTCCTGGATTGATTATCGGATGATCAGACAAAATTAACTCTGCACTGATTCCTTTCAATTAGGAAAATGAGAATCAAAACAAATTTCTAACGTTAGAAAGCCGTTCAACAGGTAGAGATTTCGTTCAGCATACCCTTGGATACTGATATTTTACATCATTTCCATTTGCATATATTCAACTTTCGTCTTTATGTGTCTTGTTTAGTTTATTTGCTTCTCCACCCTGATTTCATTTCTGTGGTAGCTATTTCCATAATCATGGTCTTGTACCTATGATAATCCTCTTGATTTGATTGTCATCGACTTATAAGTTCCTTGCCATATGAGAACTTTCAATTTTTTCAGTTTTTGGTATTATTGGTAATAACAGCCCAAATCCTCGCTGTCTGAAAATGAGTTTGAAGATGCAACGCGCATATCTTTTTTATTTCCAAATATCCTGAGCCAAGTTTACATGCGGATGAATGGTACTACCACTCAGTCCTTTGCCAAACTACAATGACTTTCGTTTTCTTTTGAAGAAATAAAAAATTAAATTAAGGATTTTTTTTTATTTTTTATTTTTAAATATTTAGCAATGGTAGTGACTACCCAAAAAACCCTTGTGAAAAGACACCCTCATAAGAGAACGATGGTAGCCATGTCTCTGTCCTAACTCGTTCTATGTTCGGCTACAAAATAATTTGCATACATGGACGACATGGACGATATCAAATATTATTTAAAAAGACACCCTCATAAGACGATCCTTTACTGTAAAATCAACATAATTTGAAAATTTTAAACTCAAAATTAAATATACAAAAAAGCCCATCAAAGACAGCAAAGTCAAGTATTTTGTTAGAAATGGATCCAATTCATATGTATAAGTAGTTATTCCTCATAATGCATTGCTAAAAGCAAATGACTTTCGACAATTGAGCACCCAAGATGATAGGGGTATGCAACAAAGATTAAGATTACAAGTTACAATGATGAAAAGTAGTCATATTGTTATTTCATAAACAAAGATATTTTATTTAACTTAATTTAATTTTATTTGCATTTTTGCTTACATCTAGATTTATATCGTGGGCAAAAATTGTCACTTTTGTTGCAGTTGTTTTCACAACAGATTTGCATCATTCAAGTATATAATGGTGACCGAGGAGTTGAAATAGCAAATTTAAGTGAAAACTCCTACATTGTTATAAGCCATATCTGTGGCTCTTATGGGCTTGTTATCGGCCCAAATCTCAGTATGGAACAGATCATTTATATTCCGAAAGCATTATATTTATCATCATCATTTCATAGCTACAGTTTTCAAAATTTCACTGTTTGAAAATAAAAATGTTGCATTAATGGGTTCTTTCATACAACCCATAAGTTTTCAAACGCTTGAAAAAAAAAGATTTTATATAATAAAAAATAACAGCAAATTATAAGGGGAATAGCAGGGGTGAATCTTATCCGAAGCAAAAAATAAATAAATAAATAATCTTAGGAGGCCTATAGTATCATATTAGTTCCTCTATGTAAAAAACTTCAAAGCGTATAATATCTAGTCGTCAAGAAATCAATAGTAAAATCATGAATCGCTTACATGGAGAAAAAAATATGATAAATTAGTTGGCATACAATTTTAGCAAGTGTTAACAAATATTTCAACAATATAATGACAATTGCAATTAAATTTTAAAAGACCTCATTTTTCTGATCATGACAAGTCTTTGCACTAAATTGACGAATCTCATGTCACATAATTTGTTATTGTGACTTGGACCTTTTCTCTCAATATTATCATTTGATTCAAGGGATATTATGTTAAGTAGCAATTGAACTAAAATTTAGTGGGTCAGTTCAATAAATGTAATCAAGCAATTATTTTTTACTTTTTTTCTAATTCATTTTTTATGAGGCAAATTTTCAGAACCAAAGGGTAACAAGATTAAGGGTTGATAGTTGATTTTGATCGCGGAGGCCTGTATAAGTATTTTCTAGTACAAAATTGAAGATATAAGTTGTGCCTATCAAGAGTTAATTACAAAACGTATTAATCACCCTCTAACCACCTTAGGTCAATTGGTTGCTATATCATCCATTTAATCTTGAAGATAAGATTTAGACAGCAAGCGTTCGAAGTAGATTCACGTTTATGCTGCAAATAAAACATTAATTTCAAATAGAAAATAATGCAATTCCCTTATACCTAATTCTAAAAAATATTTTCTTGATATTGGCTCAATTTAGTAACATATAAATATTTGTTTACAGAATCATGCTATCCTTATATTTTCGCCCACAGCCCTAACCGTTTTTTAATGGAAAAGGGGAAAATTTTTTTAATATTATCAGTTAGTGGGAAAGTTATATACAATTATCAAAAAGAAAAATTTTATTATAATAGCAAAATTACCCACTCATTTAAAAATTTTATTTTTAAATAATAGCCGATTAGGTGGCATCAGCCAGGCCTGGCCGGAGGTGACCCCTTCTGACTAGATCTAGCTTGGGGCAGCCGGACCCGGCCGCCTCACGCGATATTCGCCCATCGTTGGTGAGATTTTTTTTAAAAAATTTAAGTGGCCTCCACCACCAATGTTAGCGATCAGGTCCTGGTCACCCCCGGTTACCCTTAGCCTGGGCAGTCAAATTTCCTTTTATTGATAATTATGAATAACTTTCACACCGGCCGATCATATAAACAATTTTCATCACTTGTTTGGTGAAAAATTTTATTATTTAATAAAAGTTAAGTGATAATTATGACTCTTGAAATCTAAAGTGTTTTGAATCGACATTTTTGTGATTGTTTTGATGGTCAGATCAATGGAGCAGATCTTAGCTTGTTTCTTGAGAGGCATGGGCTAGACGACTCTGATCTGATGGATTTCATAAATCTTATGAATGGATGACCAATGCGCGGACAAATGGGTGGGGTAATGTTGACTGAGAAAGGTTTTCTGATCAATCTTGTACTACATTGTTGTGGTGGGATATCTGGTCTTAGTAGGAAAACAATCGAACGTCTCCTATCCAAGTTATTATATCAGCATGACAAAGTAGAATTATTATAGCCTCTTATTTAAAATAGGTTGGTTTCATCGCCATCTTAGTTTTTAGGTGATGCTTCTGCATGCACAAAACTTCGATCGAAAGTTGTGATCAGTTGGTTTTCTTCATAATGTTAGACGTTGTAAAGTTTTGTAGGATAGTGCCGCTTGTAGAGTGTGATTAAATTGATAATAAGGGTCTACTCTCTTGAATGTTTGGAGTTGCAGCAGAACAGTTGTATGCACTTCAACAAGTTCAACCATTGGTGTAGTTTTCTAAAACTAGTTTGTTTAGTTTGGAACTTTGGATGAGGTTGCGGGAGGAGGAAACTTTGAAATGAACATTATAAATTGCCTTTTTTCCTTTATCTTTTTGGCAAGCAACATTTTATTTATTGGCGTCTACTATTCTTGGAGAGAAAAAACATTACTAGAAAGAACATTATTTTGACCATTTTTTATTGGAGCATAAAAGAAACTCTTGGAAGGTATAGGAAAAAAATTCTATGCCTATAATATAAGTTAAAATATATAATTTGGACAAAATAGTTTGGCCAAGTGGTCTAAGGCGAGGTCTGAAAGGGCGAGTTCGAATCCCATAGCTGGCATGTCTTCATTTTTGCTTTTTTCCCCCTAAATGGGCCTGTTAATAATGGGCCCGTACGTGGGCCTCCCCGCCCAGTAAATTCTATGTTACCTTGATGTAAATTGTCACACAATAACAATGTTTTCTTGTGGTAAAAATATATTTGATTGAGCTATTTAAATAATCCTTTATTAGGAACGTCACAATAGGACGACTGATTTAGAAATTATAACGTAAGTATATATGCCAAATCAAATAATTAAAGTGATAAGAATATATCTTTCTATAAATAATTAACATTCGAAATTCCCAATCGTCAAAAATTAACTTAAGTAATTCTATTTAAAATTAAATGATTTTAAAGTTCAATTAAATTAAGAATTAATATTAAAACCAAACTAACATGGAATAATTAAATTAAATATTAACTTCAACACGATAAATATGAGTGTATTTCTATCTCACATGTAAATCACATATTAACGATAAAAAAATTATTTTGTTTATTGACAAAATTAATCTTTTTATTTTTACATAAAATTAAATCTCTAAATCTAATAATAAATAGTCAATCCACTTATGATAACAGTAAGAAGAGAATAAAATAGATAATCCACGACAATAGATACATATATAAATATTATTGAACTTTATTAATCTATATTTCTAAGATCTATTGAAAATCTTTAAAAAGAATTTATTCTATAAAATACAAATATTTAATTAAACCAAAAATTCATATGTGATACAAAATACTTTTTTATAAAAATAACCAGAATAAAGAAAAATTCTTTTGGAAAAAGTCTTCCTCGATCCGATAAAATTTCTTCATCCACTCTGTCTTTCTTGTAGTTAAAAGCCGTCAAGAAGTTATTTTTTGTTAACCCAATAATTTTTATAATTGGTCAACAAAATATCTAAATAAGGCCCACCAAAATTTGAGTGTACGCGATGGCCCTTATGCACACGAAAAGTTTGAATGTTATTCTTTCCATTCACTCTGCTTTTTAGTTTATGTACAATCAGGTTGATAAAGATAATGGGAAGTTCGTAGTGTTGACTTTCGATGCCATACGTTGGGCACCAATGAGTTTAAGCAGGACTTGCATATGCCTGCTGTAGATGTCTATGGAAAAAGTCTTCCTCAATCCGATAAAATTTCTTCATCCACTCTGTCTTTCTCGTAGTTAAAAGCCGTCAAGAAGTTATTTTTTGTTAACCCAATAATTTTTATAATTGGTCTACAAAATATCTAAATAAGGCCCACCAAAATTTGAGTGTAGGCGATGGCCTTATGCACGCGAAAAGCTTGAATATTATTCTTGCCATTCACTCTGCTTTTTAATTTATGTACAATCAGGTTGCTAAAGATAATGGGAAGTTTGTAGTGTTGACTTTCGATGCCATACGATTGCGCACCAATGAGTTTAAGCAGGGACTTGCATACGCCTGCTGTAGATGCCTCTGGAGATGCCAGGGAGATGCCAGCAAGCCTGACCGTGGATGATCTTCCTCATCAACGGTCAGGCCTGCTAGCGTTTCCATAGGCATCTCCAACAGGCGTCTATAAAATTTTTTCTTGAGCAAAACCCATGAAAACTCTTGCACGCTAACTCGTGACAGTCTTGCCGATTCCACGCTCTTCAACTTCCATTCTCGTAATTTAATTTATTCTTGCCAAAATGTGGCAGCAGTTGACGCGTTGTCCCTCCCCCATTATAAAGTGAGCCCATGCCTTGCGAAGGAATTCGCTGGATGAAATGAGTTTGCTCTTCGTACTCCTACCTTGTGCTCTGGTGGCCCGACACTTCTCATCTCTAACTCATTACATACGTGTAGTCTATATATATCAGAACCTTTTTGCCTTTTCATAATCTTCCTTAACATCGCCTTGTTTCATTTTTTCAGGTAAATGATAATGATCTCCACGCTGTCGGGAACCGCCGCATGCTGAATGGAGAGGATGATGAATTGGGCAATGAACCGGTCCATGAACGTTTACACATGGTAAGTAGAGGCACGAAAATATCATAAATAGTTATATTTCACAATTTTATTTTAAAAATAGCCGAATGTACTAAATTATATAAAAAATAACTATTTTTAAAATTTTCATATCAATATAACCAAATTTTATCATTCTTTTAAATAGTCACCAAAATACATGTAAGATTTATTTTTAATAATACTAATATATATATAATATATAAAACTTATAATTTTTTATTAACTTTATATATATATATATATATAAATTAACTGATAAATATTAATAGAAAGTAAAACTATATTATTGATGAGTTGAGTAAAACATATTTTTATTGACTTTTGGACAATTAAAAGTAAAATAAAATTTGAGGTTATTAAAAATAAAGAATAAATAAATTTATATATTTGATAGATTAAATCTCAAACAAAAATCTAAACTTTTCCGTTTTTGAACTATAACTAAAAAATAATATAATTTTAAAATTTATTCATCGTTATTGAATTTTTTATTTTGATATATAAAATAAGTAAAAGATTATAACTTTTATTTATTATCATTATTGTTTTGAATAAAAATAAAATTTTATAAATGTTTTTGTTATTAACAACAAATAATGAGATTTGGTCGATAAAAATTTGAAATAAGGAGATGTGCGATATTATTATGAATTATGTTAATAAATATCACCCCTTCCACCGTACCATCACCGCTACTGCTTCCTCACCAACATTTGGGACGCCGACGGCGCCAACTTCCCCACCGCTTGCATCGGCATCGACGCTGGCGCGATGGAGGAGTACCGATGAAGATTGGGATATTTGCAGGCCTCATGGGAATTCATTATCGTCTTTTTCCTTGTAGGTGGAAATTCATGAAACAGACACGCCAATTGAAGGTAATGGTGAAAGCGTGGCCGTACCTGCAGGCCCAGATCAACATGATGTAGAGGTATAATGCATCTAATTAAACTGATTTGCTTAAATCTCCTAATATCACATGCTCATTGATCTCCTAATAAATGCTTTTATTTTCTATATGAAAGAATATTCTATATGAAAGAACCCAGACAATTCTGTTGTTGAAGGAGATCCTACAAATGGAGATCTTGCAGCAAGAGTGAAGTTTGGTTCGAGGATTGGGATATTTGCAGCTGGTACCTCTGTGGCGTGGATTGTTGCCGTCTTCAACAATTCGGGTAATTACCATGAGCAAAAACCTGTGCGATAAGCTTCTCTTGGGGGCATCCCTTCTGTTCATGTCTGATATCTTTTGTGTTCGGTGTGGTACTCCTTCAAGGCCGTCCGTTTTTTCATCTGCGAGATTTTCCCTAGGAATAATCCTAAATCCATTGGGAGAATTAAGTTTGTTACGGGTGTTGTCATGGTCTCCATAACAATGGTCATGATTTTTGGTTCTGCCCTCATAATCCGACGAGCTTACTAATTAGCACACATCAGAATGAGATTTGAGTGTATGTGAAGGAGCTGATATGTTCATTTGTAATTGCCAACCGTTATGTTCTACATATGACAAGTTTGAATCTTTGTTATTTCCTTTTCTTTCTTTATGCTTTTGGATAAGTGTACAACAATTAGGTTGGTAAAGATAATGGGAAGTTTGTAGTCTTGCACTTCTTGGATGCCAAATTACAGCATTGGCGTTGCCTATCAATGAGTCTAACAAACCCCATAAATACTTTTGCATGCTAACTCTTACCACCTTACACTGTGATGTTTGCACCTATAGCAAACGATGGACTGTTCATAGTTAGCCTAAAGAAATTTTCACCTTCTGTTCATAGTTAACCTAAAGAAATTTTCATTGGGATTCTGTTCATACCTCGGTGCCTAATCATAGCTTGCAAAAATTGACCATTTGAAGAATTTGTTACGTATGATCTGTTTGTTGAATGGCATCTGTAAACAATGCTCTTACGCTGAAAAATGTGCGCCATTATATGCCACAGGAAGAGACCATGGTCTATATTTAAGTTTATAAGTTTGATGATCTAAAATTTCCATATGTAGATGCATGTCTCATTTCTTACTAATTTTATTCATGTATTTAACTAATACAATTGAAGTAACATGCACATAGTCATTTTCCATTATATGTGTTTTTGTGTATTTAAAGCTCTGAAAGTTTAAACATATTTAGTTTGGCTGAGGTGAGCATTTCTCTAAGTGAGAGTGAAAATTTCAGTTTGGTAGGGAACAACACAAATGGATATGAACATTCAATCTTGACCTAACAAAAATGTTTATGGGCGTAATTATTGTATTTTATGGTGAATCATGTTTATAGAGTTTGGGGTGGCAACAATGACAACAATCACCTTCTCTGCCCATTAAAAGTATTGAATTTAAAAATATTAATCGGGATGTGTGTCTGCAAAGCATAGTGTCAAATGATATAATGAAGGTTATGTGATGTATTGTCCTTTGTTTTTGATGGCAAGTTTTTCCATTTCCAGTTAATTTGGTTTTATGTGGAGTGAAACTCATTCTATGCCATGTGCCCCCCATTAAAGCGCTCTCTTGCAGCCTACATTGAAAGTGTATATCTATTCTCCTTGCCTATCACATGGGTCCCGGCCAAATATAAATCGTACATACTGACTTCACCCATACATTCTTTAGTTTTTAATGGGGATGGGATTATTTTCTCCAAAATTTTTTTCATAATGCAATGTATTGTGATTAATTTCTTCTCATTTAAATGGGAGCAAAATAATTCGGCATCTCCTCTTCAAGTGTAAATGCAATTGACACATGGTGCTTTGGTCCAAATTCAGCTTGCCAGTGAGAAAAAGGCCAGTGTCCAGAGCCCAGTTCACTCAATTAAGTTCAAATTGAAAATGGCACTATTAAGGGGGTTATTTTACTTGAAACTAACGCCACTGTAGGGGTTATTTTTCTGTGTATATAAATGTCTTCTGGTGTTGGTGTTAGTTACATTATCAGTTAGATGCACGAGTAACTGTTTTAAAGCTAATAAGCTTATCCATTTTCTGTTTTTTGTTCATTTTAGTTTGCTTCATGTAGGAGTACATCATTGGAATCTTCTTATGAGAAGGTGCCTAGCTAGGTGCATTTACACCTCAACACAGTTATATGAATGCCGAGGACCTGGAGCACAGGTCACTCTTTTATGCTTAAGATTACAAAAAAGCAGATTGGTATATTCAGAGGTAAGTAGAAATTTTCTTCTATTTCTCCAGCAATTGTTTTGGAATGCATTAGTATTGCACCTGTTTAAGCAAAATTTAAAACAATGATATTCTCCTTGTTATGGTTTTTAAGTCAATTTTTTATTTTCATTTTAAGTAGAGTTAGATGCCATCAGTGGTAAATGTCTGAAGTGAACAACTTTCTAGAGTTGGTCTCACTAGTTTGTTGGCATTGCAGCTTTGCAAGTTAGAGCCCAACTCTTGAAGTTCAAAGTGAAGTTGTGTCTCAGCAAGATAAACCACAAAAGAGAAATCATCAATGCCATGGGAATTTTTTTTTAACCTAAGGATCTTAATTAAACATATCCATGGTGGCTTGGTGTAAACTCATGTATTCCAACATTCTTGTTTGTACGAGTAACACTATTTGTTTGTCATTATCGGTTTTATACTCTTAACTCCTTCAATGCTAAGCCTAGACAAAGGAGGGGGTTGGCATCACGAAAGGCACCCGGCCATCCAAAAATTTTACAGTTGTAATTACATGGATTCGAGTTTAGGATCCTTGTTACCAGCACCCTTTGGGTATTAGTTTTAATATTATAAACATCAACTAATTTTAGGTTTCCCCCAACTATAGGTTCTTATACACTTCACTTGTGTGGGTGCACTGAGTTTTCTTTGATGGTTGTAATGTATTGATGAGCCATAAATATTTCACTCTAGTTATTTTGCAATTTGTTCTTCTACTTCATGTTTCTAAATTTGGATTTCTAGTTGCATGATAGATAGCTCAAGTTCATTTAACTGCTACAACTATTATTTGGAAGAAGAAAGCCACTATGATGTTGTTATCTTAGGGAATTCACTTCAAGTCGGCTAATGCAATATTTTTATCTTCAACTATTTAAATGCATTTACTCATAGGTATGATATTACCCCTTTTATTGATTTTCTGCCAAAAAATGAGTGCAGATTTCTTCATAGCCGATGCAAAGTCTGGGATGACAGCCTTAGTGAAAGCAGATAATGATGCCAAGGTCATTCCCCTTGTAACTGAAAACACACTTGTGAATGCAAGCAGCAAAAACACCCAGTTATCATCTTATCTCAAAAGCACCCGGAGTTATGGTCTTCAGACCAATTTTCTACTAGTGGGAGAAGCTAGCATTATGACGACTGGAAGAAGGGTAACATTCCTCCCTACATTGCACTTAGAATCAGCCTTATTTATTGTGGTTTATCTCAAAAAATCTGCTTCATAAGTATATCAAAGGAGACTTTGTGACAACAGTACGGGTGTTGCATAGAGAAGGCGTTCTTAACATTGTTCAGCCACCAGAATCATATTCAACTGTAGATGTTGTTGGATTGATTATCGGATGATCAGACAGAATTAACTCTGCACTGATTCCTTGTAATTAGGCAAATGAGAATCAACACAAATTTCTAACGTTAGAAAACCGTTCAACAGGTAGAGATTTCGTTCAGCATACCCTTGGTTACTGATATTTTACATCATTTCCATTTGCATATATTCAACTTCGTAATTTAATGTTTCAACTTTCCTCTGTATATTGCTTGTTTAGTTTATTTTGCTGCTCTTTTGCTTCTCAAAGCTGATTTCACTTCTATGGCGGCTATTTCCATAATCATGGTCTTGTACCTATAATAATCCTCAAGAGTTGATTGTCATAGATGTATAAGTTCCTTGCCATATGAGAACTTTCAATTTTTTTTCAGTTTTTTGTTATTGTTGGTAATAACAGCCCAAATCCTCGCTATCTAAAATTGAGTTTGAAGATGCAATGCACATCTTTTTAATTTCCAAATATCCATGTTTTCCAGAGCCAAGTTTACATGCTGATGAATGGTACTACTACTCAGTCCTTTGCCATACTATGATGACTTTCATTTTCTTTTGAATAAAAATTAATCGAAGTAAATTTTTTTTTTAATAAAAAATCTTTAGCAATGGTAGTAACCTCTGTTGCAGGAATCGGCCGATTCCGTGCGGAATCGGCCGATTTAAATCGGATCGGCATCGCGCCGATCCGATTTCGGGGCCGACTCGGTCGACCCCGAATCGGCCCTGGAATCGGCCGAGTTCGGTCGATTCCGACCGATTTAACTTGGAATCGGAATCGGCCGATTTAAATCGGAATTGGTTTTTTTAATGAAATTACTAAAATACCCTAGGTATGATTTTTATTAAATTATTTAAGCATGGGTAAAATGGTAATTTTGATTTTAAAAACCTAAAATCAACCCCGCTCCCCCACGCCGCCGCTGCCCGTCCGCCCGCCGCCGCCCCGTTTCCGCCCTCCGTCGTGCTCCCGACTCCGGGCTCGCCGCCGACCGGGCTACCGATGTCGCCGCCGACCTCGCAACGTCGCCGCCGAAGTGTGGCAGGACCGAATCGGGCTGTGACGCACGAATCGCCGCGACTCGCCGCCAGCTCACCGCCGCTCCGGGCCGCCTTGTCGCCGGCTGCGGGCCGCTGACTGTTCGTCCGACCGGCTGCCGACATCCTCCGACATTGCCGCCGCGAGACTCGCCGCCGACCGGGCGCGCCGGCGGCGACGGCGGCGGGGGTAAAGAGTGGTATTTTCGTAATTAAAGTTGACTCGAGTCTAACTCAAGTTAAAAATAATAATTAATTCTAAATAATTAAAAAAAAATCTTAAAAAATATTTAAAAATATCAGAAACTATAATAGACAGAATAATATCAAAATAACATCAATACCCAATTTTAATATATTTATATTATAAATTGTCAAATTATTATATATGACCGATTAAATTAATTTGGACCGATTCAACTGAACCGATTCTTGGCCGATTCAGACCGATTCCGATTCCGATTCCGACTCCCTGGAAAACCAATTCCGATTCCGATTCCGATTCCGATTCATGCAACCATGGTAGTAACTACCCAACAAACCCTTTTGAAGAGACTTTCTTTTAGTATATGTATATACCAGGGAGAGAGATTTTTGGACGGCAGGCACGGACTCCGATATCCCTTCATCCGTGTATGGTCTGTCCGCATCAACAAAAATTTGATTGCCTGTGTCCAAACTCGGTATATGGACGATATCAAATATTATTTACAAAGACACCCTCATAAGACAATCTTTACTGTAAAATCAACATAATTTAAAAAATTTAAACTCAAAATTAAATATACAAAAGAACCCATCTAAGAAAGCAAAGTCAAACATTTTCCTCGAAATGGATCCAATTCATAAATTCTTATATTTTCTAGATAAGTCTAAGACATACCTCTTCCTTAACGTAGCTATACTATATACTTGACAATCTCAACAAAAATAATAAATCAACAACTTATTCTCAACTATATAGACAATCAATCTATTTAATTTAATAATCATTCAAATTCCGTAATGAGAACTTCTATTATGAAAATATCATAAATCTTAAGCTGAGGACATCTTTTTTTCTTCTTAATACACAGAGAGTGAGTGAGAGAGAGAGATGCTAGGCAAAAGAGGAGAGAAGAGTGGCCACAGAGGCGAGGTCTTAATGGGCCTACCACCTGGCCCAGTTGTGAGAAAGGGCCACAAGACTTTGCGTTTGAACTCGACGCAATGTATTACAAAACAGTGTACTGGATACATTGTTCTGTTCTAGCCGACTTTCCTCACACTAAACGACTTATTAGAATGGAAATATTAGAAAACAGAACTTACATTTTACACACACTAAACGACAAAATAGATGGATGTTAACTGAACATTGATCTAGAAGCATATAATAACACTTCCAGCTTTACCATCTTCACATTTTATCTTCAATACCCTCCTAATTTAGCCAGACACCTAAAAAAGTGTCTTCCTACTTTTGACCCTCCTGAAAAAATTAACGTATATAGGCTAATAATGTCTCGTATATGTGTCACTCCCCAGGGTCCTTGAGCTGACTTCAATTGGTTCCTATATCAACCAATTAACCGTGAAGTTAAAGTTTAAATAGAATGCTTTCAAAGTAGATTCACTTTTATGTTGCAAATAAAACATTAATTTTAAATACAAATAATGCAATTCCCTTATTACCTAATTACAAAAAATATTTTGTTGTCATTGGCTCATTTTAGAAACATATAAATATTTGTTTATAGAATCATGCCATACTTATATTTTTGCCCACAGCCCCACCCATATTATTACGAAGAGTTTTTTAAATAAAGGAGAAAACATTTTTAATAATATTAGTTAGTGAGAAAGTTATACATAATTATCAAAAAGAAAATTTTTATTATAATAGCAAAATTACCCACTCATTTAAGAAATTTTTTTCAAATAATAGCCTATTAGGGAGCAATAGCGGCAGGAGGTGGCCGCTTCCCGCTATATCTGGCTTTGGGGAAGCCGGATCCAACTACCCGAGGCCACATCCGGTCGTCGTTAGTGAGATTTGTAAAACAATTAGTGCCTCCCTCCACCGCCAATGGCAGGAACCACATCCTGGTCGTCCTCAATTATCCTTGGCCTCAACAGCCAAGGATAATATAAAAATTTTTCAACACTTTTCTGGTAAAAAAATTTATTATTTAATAATAGTTAAGTGTTAGTTTTGACTCTTAAATCTAAATAATTGAGTGTTGAATCTACGTAAAATATTTTCATTATTTATATTTGTCGCGATCTGTGTATATGTAACTTGATAGGCTATGTTATTCTTGATAGACTGCCCATAGACTTCGCCATGCACCCTCGGCAGGTGGCGATATGTTTTCGGAATCGCCGTGCTCGGTGGAGGTGGAAAAAGCTCGACAAAGAGTACTATGTACTCAAAGCAGAGCATGGCGCTCTGTTTTCCAGATTTGAGTGTTTGAAGGAGGAGAAACAGACCATCATCAAGCAAGTAACTCTCATCTTCTTCGCCTTTTCTTTGATGAGTTGTTTCTCTTTATCCTAAAAACTTGACATTTTTGTTTAAGCTTATTGGGTGCTGTTTTGGCTTATCGACATTTTTATGATTTTTTGATGGTCAGATCAATGGAGCAGATCTTAGCTTATTTCTGAAGAGGCATGGGCCAGAGGACTCTGATCTGATGGATTTCATAAATCTTATGAATGGATGACCAATGAGACGGACAAATGGGTGGGGTAATGTTGACTGAGAAAGGTTTTCTAATCAATCTTGTACTACATTGTTGTGGTGGGATATCTGGTCTTAGTAGGAAAACAATCGAACATCTCCTATCCAAGTTATTATATCAGCGATAGTGTCCTTACCCATGACAAGCTAGAATTGTTATTGCCTGATGTTTAAAATACGTTGGTTTCATCGCCATCTTAGTTTTTAGGTGATGCTTCTGCACGCACAAAACTTCGATCGAAAGTTGTGATCAGTTGGTTTTCTTCATAATGTTAAGACGTTGTAAAGTTTTGTAAGATAGTGTCTCATGTAGAGTGTGATTAAATTGATAATAAGGTTCTACTCTCATGAATGTTTGGAGTTGCTGCAGATCAGTTGTATGTACTTCAACAAGTTCAACCATTGGTGTAGTTTTGGATGAGGTTGCGGGAGGAGGAAACTTTGAAATGAACATTATAAATTGCCTTCTTTTCCTTTTCTCTTTGGCAAGCAACATTTTATTTGTTGGTAGGAAGAACATTTTTTGACCATTTTTATTGGAGCATCTTGGCTTGCTTAGGGAAAAAATTCTTTGACTATGATTAAGTTAAAATAAAATAATTTGGTTGAATTTAAATCAAATAATTTCTCACAACAGTTTGGCCGAGTGGCGTAGGGCACACAGCTGTCATGTTTTCATTTTTGCTTTTTTTACCCAAATGGTTCTGTTAATAATGGCCCCGTACGTGGGCCTCGCGGCCCAGTATCAATTCTACGTTACCTTGATGAAAATTGTCACACAATAACACCGTTAAATGATTTCTTGCGGTAAAAATATATTCGACATTGCTGTTCATATAATCCTTTACCAGGAACGTGGACAACTGATTTATAAATTATAACGCAAGTACACGTGTAAAATGAATAATAAAAGTGATAAAAAATATCTTTCTAGAAAGAACTAACATTAGAAATTCTCAATTGTCAAAACTAACTTAATTAATTATATTTAAAATGAAATGATTTCAAAGTTCAATTAAATTAAGAGTTAACACTAAAATTAAACTAATATGCAATAATTAAATCAAATATTGACTTAAACATGACAAACATAGGATTTTCAATTTCAGTTATTGCACTAAATGATTTAATTTATAACTTTCATCTATGAGTTGCCAACATTGATCATTAATCAAGGACTCAACTATTTATGATAATTTCTCGATTAACTATAAATTTATCACTTATATTTAGTTTATATCTTTATAACATTGAGTATGTAACTTGAAATCACAACTCTTATTAGTTACCAAAAAACTATGAGTATATCTTTATCTCACGTGTAAATCACCTATCAACGATAAACAAAGATGATTCTATTCAATGACAAAATTAACTTTTCTATTTTTATATAAAATTAAATCTCTAAATCTAATAATAGATGGTCAATCCACTGATAATATTAAGATGAGAATAAAATAGATAATCCACGACAATAAACACATATATAAATTTTATTAAACTTTATTAATCTATACAACTAAGATCTATTGAAAGTCTTGGAAAAGAATTTATTCCATAAAATATTTAACTAAATTTAAAAAATTCATATGTGATACAAAATTCATTATTTTTTTACAAGAAAAAATCACAATAAAGAAAAATTCTTTTCGGGAAAAAGTCTTCTTTGATCCGATAAAATTTCTACACTGCTCTACCCTGTCTTTCGTGAAGTCAAAAGCCATCAAAAAGTTATCTTTGTTAAACCCTAATAATTTTTATAAATAATCTATAAAAATATCTAAATATGGCCCACCAAAATTTCCAAACATATTGAAGAAATATAATTCCCGCCGTCAGTGCTCAAGTACATTGAAAGAGAGCACTCAAGCGCTCTGCCCTCAATTACAAAGCTTGTTTGCTTGCAATTTTTTTTTCTTAACCGACCGACTAGGGTTCGAGCACCCTAAGAGAGGGTGCTCGAGCACTCTGGTTTAAAATTATCAAAATAATTGTTATAAAAATTAATTTTAAAACATTCATTAATTTGTTCATCTTTTGAAAATTCAAAAATAAATTATATGAAAAGATAAAATTTTGTCAATTTTATATTTATGTACTATATTTTTAATATATAAATATTATTTTATAAGACACAGTAAAAAAATTTTAAATTAAATATGTAATTCATTTATAAAATTTTCCCAATGGTTAAAGGTAGACAAAAGAAAAGTGTACCCTTTTGCCATTCATATGAAACGAGTAAAATATGAAAATATGAAAAGCCTACGGAATTGGGAGTTACCAAAAATGGATCTGAAACGAGTAAAATTGACTAAAATAGGGCTACATTACCGGGGAAACGACCAACATAGGTTGGATAGAAATTACTTCCGGAACAGGGACAAAGAGATGAGATGTCCAGAACTCGGGATAAATTCCAGAAATATTCTCGTCACAGGTGCAATTGTAAAAGAATAAATTCACTGCAGCCAATTGAGTGTTATACATTTACTTTATATATATATATATATATATATATATATATATATACACACACATATATAGATATACATATGCATATACACGTATTTAGACATATACACATTTAATAAAGAGTTTTAGGGACATTTTCGTATTAGAGCACTCGTCTCGGGATGTTTGACATGCATTTGGTGTTAAGAATTCATCAAATACCTTAGTTGGTGTGGCTATACGCTTGAGGTTGCTTTGTGAAATTTGACTTTTCTTAGGGGTTTTACCATTTTAATGTTGTGTCTTAATTTTTATTCTTGTAGTCTTATTTTGGTGTTAAGCCAGTTACAGAAGTTATTCGCATTGTCAAGAGCTTTCTAACAAGGTATAACAAGCATGAGATACCATGTGGCACATGACGTGTCATGGCACGTGAGTAGACAATGTTAACTATTGGCTACATGGACTGAATGTTAATGTGGATTTACACCCTTTTAGTTTTTATGCAAACCCTTTGTTTATAACTCCACGTCTCTCTCACCGTAACTCCAAATTGTGTCAAACTATCACCGTTGTGTTTGTTGTGTCAAGATCTTTGTAAGCTACATCGGTGTCAAAATCTGTTATCGGATCCTACCAGAATTGGCTAACAGACTTGGCCTCACGTTAAAGATCTTGTGTATCAGGCCAACTTTGCAGCCCTTAAATCTTTGTCGTGAAATCACCGTTGTTGAATTCTCCTTATTACCATCTTTTACTAAAAATTGGTAGATTGCCCATTGAAAGTCGATGTCATCTGACATCAAGCTCGAACTTTTACCAAAAATCTAAGCAGCCGTGAATCTAACCCACTTTTGACGCTTACGTTGCTACCATCTAGCCACTTCCGCCATCTCCACCGATTGGGATCTCTTCCTTGGAGTAACATCCAAAAGAGTCACTAAAAAATAGTAAATTTGACAATTTTGTTACATTTATTGGCTATTCATCGCCGTCTTTGCAGCCACCTCCATCGTGGTTAGGGCCCTTCAGGTGAGAGCTATCGAAAGGAACCCTTGCTAGCTGGAGATACGCCACCGTTGGCTGTCGGTGAGTGATTATTCTTTTGACTGTTACACCAGTTGCAGGGTATTTTGGTTGTTCTTCATCTCTTTCTCTGACACGGGGCTTTTCCAAATATCTCAACCATGATTTGTAATTTTCACAATTGTGGACCCATGATTGTTGATCCGGCTCATTTTAACTCCAACTTTGGAAATTCTTAAACCGTTATTTTTGTTACTTTTCATGCATCATGTCATAATATTTTCATAATTTAAAATTTTTTTGGATTATTTTATATTAAGTAAATAAGTTATTTTTATATACTTTAAATGCTTTTTAAATGAGTTAATTTCATAAAATTAACGAAAATATTTTGTTCTATTTTTATTTTGTTTCTCATTGTAAAATGGTGTTTTTGGTATATATTCATTATCTATGGCAGTACGTTGTTTTTATATTAATTAAACAAGCAGTATTTAATTATTATTCATTTAATATAAATTTGGAAATATCCAGGAATATTTTTACAATATTTGTTTCTCATGTTGTTCAGCTGAAATTTTTTTAATGAAAATCTTATTTTTTGAGTTGTATTTAAAAAGATAAAATTAGTTTATCATTATTTTAATGATTTTGACTCGTGTTATTTTTACTAATTTTGGAAACTATGCCCAATATTTTATTTGTTATTTTTCCCATGTATGGGTATTTGAGATGAGTATATTGGAGTCCTTGGATAGTTTGTTTGAGCTTAGGATATTTGCATATAATTGGATATTTTCTTGATTTACATGCCACATTGGTAGGATGTTTTATCACATATTTCCATGCATGCATCATGTAGATCTTTATTCTGTTATTAAATTGGTACGTTTATAGGTTGTATTGTTCGAGCTCACAAGTAGGATTACTTGAGGTTGGATACCATGTCTGTGAGGACTCACTTATGGTTGCTCACTCTATTCTATCAGTGTTTTGGTTTTTATCGTAGGACAGGTAAATAGGGTTTTCGTAAAATCCACCCTTTTGTAAAATAAAAAATGATGGTCTGATAATTTTTAAATAAAAGACCTTCAATAAGTCTTTTATAGTTTAGCACAAGCAATTTGTCCTCTTGAGTAAGTTTAAAAACAAAAGATTGTCTTGAAGGTCTTAGTTCCATTCGATGGCAGGAAGTTTTACTTAATGGATTGAATAACTTAACAAAACAAAAAATTGGATAAATAAAATATTTTAACTTTAGCATATGGTAGTCTTATGTATGCTCTTGAGTTTGCTTGATCCGCTTAACAAATCCTACCTTTGCAATTATTCTTTTGAGCCAGTTCTAAGATCTTGGTAATGATCATTGGATAAGTGTTAAATAAAATACATGACATTTAAAGATTTTTAAACCCATTATTTAACTTACCAAGCTTTTGAATTGGAGTTAGTTGAATATCCTTACTTAGATTACCAGGTTTGTGTTGATACTAACAAATCATTTGATTTCTTTCATGAGTGGAGGTGATTTAACAATTTTTCAAAAAGTAAGAAATATGAGTGTAGTCCTCAATCCTCTATGGAGTCTTATAATATTAGTCATTTTTACTATTGAGGAGGTTATTTATATCAGAATATTCATAAAAAGTTTATTAATGGGTTTCTGTATGGAGAGAGATATTATTAGGTCATTGTTGTAAGGGAAATTTTTTAAATGTCACTCCAAGGCCAAACACATAGATAAAAAATTCCATTATATCAGAGTGTGCATTAAAAAGGTGTTAACTAAATATCATTAAGGATATTCATTTAATAAAATGTTTGACTATTGTTGTTCAGAATATGAGATTAATTTCTTGTTGTGATTTTTATTCTGAATGAAATTAGAATTCCATTGTTTGATGCATGTTCATTGTTTTATTACCCGTCTGATGCACGTGCATTGTTCTTTAACACCGATTTGATGTGTATACATTGCTGTTCGTTACCAATTTGATACATGTGCATTGTTATCTTAATAATGATTGGATGCATCATTAAATCTAAGTGTGTGCAGGATTGTATGCACGATTGTGACCTCACTTATAGCCCTAAGATCTTGTGTGCTCACTTATAGCCCCGAGATCTTGCTCTCTTGATAGGTTTGTATTTGCGAATACATACGAGAAGGTCTAATTAGGGAGTGACAGCTTGATCTCGAATTGTTTTGGCCTATGGACCGGTTAGGGGCCAATTCCTTAGTGGCTTATATTTCTGCCAGTATATAGCTACCCTAAGCTCCTTTCGTAAAAAGTTATAAATGTGTGCAGGTGTATAAAGTACTATAATGACAATTTTATATTTTCAAACTTTTGATCTAATTGTGTGTATATTATGTAGGCCCAAGTTAACTACATGCATATAATTAAACAAAGAAACAAGTGATGCTCGATCATAGTCATATGATACACACATTTACACATTTTCATCATATGCTATTGCTCTACGTTTGTATACAAGTACATTGATTTTAGTAAAGGGTGCTTTTGATGCACCAGTTCCAAGTTAATGTCATATAAAAATGATTTTGGTTATAATTTTTCTATTAGGAAATGAGAGCGCATTCCTTCAAGTTTCCAAAAAATAGTATTAAATTGGAACTAGTAACTAATCCAAGCATGAACGCATCAAAAAAATTCAAATACGCAAATAATCTCAAATATCTTTGGTCATGTGACATGTAATTATCACTATAAACTTATTGCTATCTCAACCCTAATCATGAACCTTTCAAATGTCTAAATCTCACTTTGATGAGATTATTTAATTTATACTTTTTATTTACTTATTTAGGAGTTTGTAATATTAATTTACTTTAGTTTGGATAAATTGAACATTTAATATTTTGTGAAGGAGAAATTATCTTGCAATAATTAAAATATTTAGCCTATTTATAGTGTTGTTAGTTTGTAACATATAAAATGGAGAAAACTTAATTGTATATTAAATGTTTAATTGACGACTAAACAATGAAAACTCATTTATGATAGAAATTTATAAATTTGGTTGGATTATAATACTAAACATTTGTAAAATGATAAGAAGTTATGGTGAATGCTTTCACATCTTATATATAATCATTTTAATAGTTTTATAAGTTTTTATAGCCATTTTACATATTTGAGATGTTTAATAATATGATATTGGCTATTCTAATTGGGAAATGGGAGTGTGTGTATGTATATGTCCTTTTATGGCTTAAGCATGGCATTTGGCAGGTGAATGCTCCACCTGGGCCACAAAAATTTCTATATATTGATTTTGGGAACAAAACAATACATAATTCCTTTCTCAAAAAAAGAAAAAAAGACAACAATACATAACTCAAAATAGCGTTGAAGACGTTTTAAGAAAAAGACAGTCAGTGACATTAAGCTTATATCTTTCTTGAACGCGTTGGTGCCCCCAGCGAGACGCATCCCCAATCATCGATACTTAGAAGCATAACAAAGTACTTAGCACTTGTTCTTTTGCAAGCATGGATTTAAGGATTGATTAATTTTTTATTTTTTTAAACGGATCAAAAGATTTTGCATGTGGTATCCACAATATTATGTCTTAGCCAATGAAAAAGTTTCTCAGAAGAAGATCCAGGGAATGTTCACTTTAGTTTAATAAGGTGGGAACGGAAAACAGAAAGTAACCATACTCCAGATCTAAACAAAGACGAGCATTTGGTCTAAATGTTGTCGCTTATAAAATCCAATTAGATCAAAAGTTTGAGAATTTTATATTCTCAAATTTTTTATCTAATTGTGTGCATGTTATGTGGGCCAGAGTTAACTACATGCATATAGATAAACAAAGATAAAAGTGACACTCAAGTTCATAGTCATGTGATACACATGTTTACACATTTTCATCATATGCACAAGTACATCGATTCTCATAAAGTGTGCTTTAGATGAGCCAGTTCCAACTTAATGTCCGATAAAAATGATTTTGGTTATAGTTTTCCTATTAGAAAAATAAGAGTGCTTTCATATAAGTTCCCAAAAAATATATTATTGTATTAAATTCGAACTAGTATTTAATCCAAACATAGACGCATTGAAAAATTTAGATACACAAATAATCTCAAATATCTTTGGTCATGTGACATGTAATTATCAGTATAAACTTATTGCAATCTCATCCCTAATCGTGAACCCTTAAGACAACAATACATGACTTAAAATAGCGTTGAAGCGTTTTAAGAAAAAGACATGTTAGAGACATTAAAAAAGACTTATGACTATCTCATCCCTAATCGTGAACACATAAGATAACAATAGATGACTTAAAATAACGTGAAGCATTTTAAGAAAAAGACATGTGAGATATTAAAAAAAACGTCAAAGTTGACGCTTCTTTTATGTGTCTCTATATTTCTCTCCTTCCTTTGTGTTTCCGTCTTGGTGGGTGAGGTTATTTAAAGGCTCGATAATGATAATGACCTTGATATGATAAATTTTGAAAATCGGTTACAATTGGCGGGAAAAGTCGTTGCAACTAAAATTTGAAAAACTGTTGAAATTTTGAATTCGAATTTACAGTAGTTGTGATCAAAACATTGTAATCAATTCGAATTGTGAATTGATATAAAGAGAATGGATGTACAAACAAAAGGTATGAAAAAAGTATTTGCATCTTCTCAAACTTTTATCTTCTTCCTCTGCGTTCTTCTCTGTTCTTGTTCTCTGTTTCTTCTCCTCTGTTCCTATTCCTCTGTATTCGTCCGAATACTTCTGTAATCCTTCTTCCAATCATTCATTCTCGATCTGAAGGATGAATTCTCACCGAGATGTGACCAACTCCAGCCCTGGCCTTCTTCCTAAGCCGGAGGATTGCAACAAATTGGTATCAGAGCAGGCACGATCAATGAGGGATCTATTGGTAAAGAATGATGCTGAGGTAAATTCTACTTTACCAGATTTCACCAATCTAGCTATTGGACAAGTACATTTGCAAAATTCAATTGATGCTTGTACAAAAGTGTTGAAAGTGGTTCAGGATTCTATAAATTCCATGAACACTAGATTAACTCGAATTGAGATTTCCAAAATGCACGAGGTTGCTGAGGAGGTGGGAAGAAATGAATTGAGATCTGAGGTGGTCTCCTTCAATGCTTATGATAATGCAAATAATCATGGAGATCCAAGGGTGTTGAATCATGTAGGCCGTCTGAAATTCAGAAGATATAATGGAAAGGAAGATCCAGTTATTTGGTTGGGATTATGTGAACAATATTTTGAACTGTATCATATTAGTGAAAGGGATAAGGTTCCTATCACCTCCTATCATTTGGATGATGAAGTTCAACTGTGGTATCAACTTAATAGGAAGGAGCAAGGAGTGTTAACATGGTTGGAATTCAAGAAAGAGATTCTAGCAAGGTACGGTACTTCTGATTTTGATGATTTTTTTGAAGAGTTATCAAATTGGAGGCAATCAGGAGCAGTGCAGGATTATTATTCCACTTTTATCAAGCTGGTTACCAAAGCTGGAAATGTCACTCCTGAACAGCAAGTTAGTTTGTTTATAAGGGGATTAAAAACTACCTTGAGGTATGATGTTAAGGCTCAAAAGCCGACTTCAGTTCGTGCTGCCCTAGGATTTGCTAAACTTTATGAGGCTAAGCTGAAGGAAAGGAAGGTTCTATTTTCACCAGGAGAATTCAGGTCTAAAGGGGAACCATCAGATACCAAAATGGATGGTGCTAATGTGGTTTCAGCAAAGAGACAGCCAGTGAAAAGACTCACAGTGGAAGAAATGGTGGATAGGAAAGCAAAAGGACTTTGTTTCCATTGTGACGACAAGTTCAGCATTGGTCACAAGTGTAAGAAATTATTTTTGATTGAAGCAGTACAGGAGGAAGTAGTAGAATGCGAAGAAGAAGACAATGCAAGTGAAGAAGAGGAGAATGCGCAAGTAATAGATGAGGCAGACTTATTGAAGCTGTCATTACAGGCATTTACAGGAGAAGTGACACCGGAAACTATGAAATTCCAGGGAATTATTCAGAAGCAGTTAGTCCAGATATTGGTGGATTCAGGCTCTACTCATAACTTCTTAGATTCTACACTAGCAGCTAAGTTGAAGCTACTAGCAGAGGATACTAGAGCATTGGATGTGATAGTGGCTAATGGAGAGAGGCTACGAAGTTCAGGCACTTGCAGAAAAATTTCCATAGTGGTTCAAGGAGTTCAACTTACAGCTGATTTCCATTTGTTACCACTTAAGGAATATGATATTGTTTTAGGAATCCAGTGGTTAAGGACATTAGGCCCTATTGTATGGGATTTCTCTCAATTACAAATGTCCTTTACTTATGAGGGCAAAGAGCTATCATTAACAGGATCAAAAAGGTCCCCTTGCAATTGGTGGATTCAAAGAAGATACTCAAGGCAGCAATAAAAAAACAAGGAGTGTTGTTGCAATTAACAGCTCTAGCACAGGTTCCACCAAAGTGCAGTGGAATCGATGTTTTCCATCAGGATCTCACCTCATTATTAGATAGCTATGCTGAACTGTTTGATAAGCCAACGAGACTTCCTCCAACCAGAGTTCATGATCATGCAATTCCCTTGAAAGAAGGAGCACAACCAGTAACACTGAGGCCCTATAGATGTCCACCTCTGCAGAAGGCTGAATTGGATAAACAAGTTACGGAATTGCTACAAGCTGGAATCATCAGACACAGTCAAAGCCCTTACTCATCTCCAGCATTGCTTGTAAAAAAAAAGATGGAACATGGAGGATGTGCATAGACTACAGGGCCTTAAACCAGCAAACAATCAAAGATAAGTTTCCAATACCTTTGATTGATGACTTATTAGACGAATTATGTAATGCTGTTGTTTTTTCTAAGCTGGACCTTAGGTCAGGCTATCATCAAATTAGAATGGCTGAAAAGGATGTCTATAAGACTGCTTTTAAAACTCACAAAGGACATTATGAATTCACTGTCATGCCATTTGGATTGACAAATGCTCCTTCTACTTTTCAGTCATTGATGAATTGTATTTTTGATAAACATTTAGGACAGTTCATTATTGTATTTTTTGATGATATCTTGGTGTTCAGTGCTGACATGGAATCTCATCTACAACACCTTCGTCTCACCTTTGACATCCTTCGCAGCAACAGCTTACTCTTGAAAAAAGAGAAATGCGAATATGCTAAAAGCAAGATAGGCTACTTAGGGCATGTTATATCCAATGGAGAAGTAGCAATGGATCCTGAGAAAATCGAAGTGGTAGCTAATTGGCCTCTTCCCAATAACATCAAAGGCTTGAGAGGATTTTTAGGGTTAAGTGGCTATTACAGGAAGTTTATAAAAGGATATGGATGTATTGCTGAGCCACTCACTACCATGTTGAAGAAGGATTCATTTGCATGGACTCCACGGTCGAAATTAGCTTTTGAGGAATTGAAAACAGCTATAACCACAGGACCTGTCTTAAGGTTACCTAATTTCTCCCTCAAATTTGAAATTGAGTGTGATGCTTCTACCATTGGCTTGGGAGCTGTATTGATGCAGCAAGGACAACCTATAGCTTATTTCAGTAAGGCTCTCCATGGGAAAAATAGGTTGCTGTCCACCTATGAAAAGGAGCTGTTGGCTTTGGTTCTGTCTGTGCAAAGATGGAGGCAGTACTTGTTAGGGCATTCATTTGTGGTTCGTAGTGACCATTCCAGTTTGAGATTTTTATGGCAACAGAAGATAGTCACTCCTCCTCAACAAAGGTGGCTGCACAAGCTAATGGGATTTGATTTCACAGTAGAGTATAAGAAAGGAACTGAAAACTCAGCTGCTGATGCCCTTTCTAGATTTCCAGTTGAATCAAGCTGTTTGGCAATCTCTTCTCCCACACCTGAATGGATGGAGCCTATACGAACTGCTGTTTCTACTGATCCTATATTACAGGAACTGGTTCAGCAAATTCAGGATAAAAAACTTCCTCTTCAATGGTCTTTTGGCAATGGATTGATACTATACAAGCACCGGATTTACTTACCAAGACATTCTGATCTCATTGAGGTAATTGCCAAGGAATTTCACAACAGCACTCATGAAGGATATTATAAAACTCTCAAACGAATGAGAAGAGTCTTCTTCTGGCCAGGAATGAAGGATCAATTGAAGCAGATAATTCAAAATTGTGAAACCTGTCAAATCCACAAAGCTGCTAACACAACTCCAGCAGGACTTTTACAACCATTACCTATTCCGCAAAGTATATGGTCCCAGATTTCAATGGATTTTATCGACGGTTTACCAATGTCCAAAGGAATTACTTCGATCTTAGTAGTAGTTGACAGACTGTCCAA
>JAURVB010009792.1:0-13686 GCA_033002965.1 Piper betle | reverse complement strand
TGGAAAGCTTAATTTCGAGAATACATATGAACCAAAACATGTTTCTAAGGTTAGATATGTTGAATAAAAACCTTAACTTTAACCAAATTATATAGATGATAAAATCATCATCAATAAAACCTTCTTCAAATTCAATCATCAAGAAAATAAAATATAATAACAAAAGCGTACCTGAATCCATAATAGCAAAACGATTCTTGACTTTTTAAGTTTTGATCTTCCAAATTCAGCATCGGTTCTCCAAAGCCAGAGTTTCTGAACGATGGGATACCAGAAAAGAAAAACTACGGTGCGAATTTGGGGACCATAACCGTATTTATTCGTATAACCTTATTTATCCTTATCTTTCATAATTCTAATTTAACCCATCATAAATTAGAGATTACGAAAATGGTATCTACATATATTTATCCATACTCATCTTAAATATATGGTATCTCCACATATTTATCTTAAATATTAATAGCCAATTAATCTTAACTTTAATAGATCAATTTAATTTAAGCTCAAACCTTATTAATAGCATATGATACAATTATATACTTGTATATATACGTCCAAAATCCAACAATCCCCTATTTGGACTATATATATAAAGATCATTGTATATTACCTTATGAGCTCTAAAATAACATATGTTATTATTCCAAAATAACAATCTCGTCCATTAATTATGTTAACATAGGATCAATGCGACTTTTATTACATTTATCGTAACTATACCTATCAATGGTCACATACATCAACATAATTAAATGACATAAATTAAGTATGGATGTGTAACATGAAAATTACATGTAATTTGATCAAAACATACCTATTTTCAATCCATCCAACTTAATGAGATCACCAAAACAGAGTGAAACATAAACCAAATACTGCAATTCAATACAAACTCCCACGTAAGTAACATATCATCAAATGATACAACACCCAGATGAGCAACATACTCATGAAAGACCTTGGCCGGTAAACTTTTAGTAAGCGGATCCGCAACCATGGAGTTTGTCCTAA
Organism: Piper betle; assembly: GCA_033002965.1. Taxonomy (NCBI): domain Eukaryota; kingdom Viridiplantae; phylum Streptophyta; class Magnoliopsida; order Piperales; family Piperaceae; genus Piper; species Piper betle. Next base: position 12,672 of record JAURVB010009792.1, on the reverse strand, counting down.
TATGTTCTATAGAAACTTTACCACTTTGAATTCTTTCTTTCAAAATAAGGAACTTGATTTCTATATGTTTTGATTTAGATGAGCTTCTATTGTTATTGAATATAATACTGCAGACTGATTGTCACAAAATAACTTAAGTGGTCTTTCAATATTATCCATAATGCACAACCTTGTGACAAAATTCCGCAACCATATTCCATGATTGGATGCCTCATAACAAGCTATGAATTTAGCTACCATAGTGGAAGAAGCTATGAGTGTCTGCTTAGCACTCTTCCAAGAAATAGCTCCTCCAGCAAGCAGGTAGACATAGCCAGAAGTGGATTGACGACTATCTTGACATCTAGCAAAATCGAAATCAGAATACCCAATGATCTCAAGTTGATTTGACTTCCGATATGTAAGCATGTAATGTTTTGTTCTCTGAAGATACCTCATGACTCTTTTGGCTGCTATCTAGTGATCAAATCCCGGATTACTTAAATATTTGCCCAACATTCTAACAATAAACGCAATATCTGAACGTATGCATACTTGAGCAAACATAAGACTTCCTACTGCTGAAACATAGGGAATCTTATGCATTTCCTTTCCTTCTGTCATTTTTAGGTCATTGATTGAGACTGAATTTGTCTCCTTTAGAAACAGGGGTATCTCCTGGTTTACAACCTTGCATGCTAAACCTCTTAAGTACTTTTTCTATATTGGTCTTTTGTGATAATCCAAGTATACATCGAGAGCGATCCCGATGTATTTGAATTCCTAATACAAAAGACTCATTTTCAAGATCTTTCATTTCAAATTTCTTTGATAAAAATCTCTTGGTTTCGTACAAGAAACTTATATCATTACTGGTAAACAATATATCATCAATATATAAAACCATAAAAATATACTTACTCCCACTAAACTTATAGTATATACAATCATCAATAACATTCATCTCAAAACCAAATGAGAGAATCACTTGATGAAATTTGTGATACCATTGACGAGAGGCCTGCTTAAGTCCATAGATGGATTTCTTTAATTTACAAACCATATTCTTTGAATCTCCTAATATAAAGTTTTCTGGTTATACCATAAAAAATGTTTCATCAATGGCACCATTTAGAAAGGCAGTCTTTACATCCATTTGATATAACTCAAAGTTAAAGTTTGCCACTAATGTCATAATCATTCTAAATGAGTCTTTCGATGAAACTGGAGAGAAAGTCTCATTATAATCGATGCCTTCCTGTTAAATGTTTAAAATATATAATATTTACCCATGTTTTTAATATGATTTTATACTTCCCAGGTATAAACATTATTAATTAAGTGATATTTTACTTTATTTTTTGGTGTTAATTAATATTTTATTAGATATGCTTAATTTTAGTGTTTTAATGCAGAAAAAGATGAATAAATTAAGCTTTGGAATTGAATGGTTATGACACTTGGCCCCACCTAATGGCTACAAGTTATGGTGTTCAATGGAGTCGAGGAGTTGGACACTTGAAGCGGCATCATAATTAATTAGACTATGTCGATTTGTGAACACCCTCTTCGAATTCATGTATCTCCACTTCTATATAAAGGGGTGGTCATTTGTTGTTAATCATATCTCAACTCTTAGTTTATGAGTTTAGTAGAAGAAATATGTCTAGTTTTGGCAATTTCTTTCTCTTTCATAATAAAAATTAGTTTCTTTTTTATATTATTTTCTATTTTTATTATGGAATAGTCTTTTATTTCGTTCTAGAGAAGAATGAAATTTAACATGATTTAATTGAATTTATTTCAAGCTCTCACTCCTTTATTCAATCGTATTGTTTAAATTATCATGTTCTAAATGCTAAGAATAGATTGATCGCCTATTTCTTAGATTATGAGATTTAATTATATTTCGGGAGAAATTAATTAGATTAGTCATTGATAATTCATCATACGACAAGTCTTGTGACTTATTTGTCGTTGTGGTCGGGAGATACACAACACCGTATGCGATTGTAAGGCAAATCTTAATGCATTATTTTGTTGATTAATCAATTATTATCGGGAGGTAGAAATTGAGGCAAAATAATAGAAGCATGAAGGAGCGGGAGCCACCATGTCATGTAATTATCCTAGATCGACAATGCGAGGGAATAAAAGATAAGAGGAAGATTTGATGAAGATTAAATTGATGTTAAGGGATTCGACTCTAGAATGAGTTTTATCATTTTAACTTCACATTTAATTTAAAGATATTACTTAGATTTAGTTAAGTTGGTTGTCTTTATTTTGTTCTTCATTTGATTTTCTTTAATTAATTTAAGGAAATTCATCTCCCTGTGGGACGATACTCGAATTCATCATTCTATTACTTGTTTCGACCATATATACTTGCATGTTATTGAAAATATTCTAACACTTCCTTTTGAGTAAAACTCTTTGCAACAAGACGAGTCTTATATCTTTCAACATCACTTTTCAAATCCCTTTTAGTTTTAAATATCCATTTATAACCACTAGGTTTCACACCTTAAGGCAATGAAACAAGATCCCAAACGTCATTAGCTTTCATGGACTTCATCTCTTCATTCATGGCATCAATCCACTTTTGAGAATTAGAACTCTTAATGGCTTGATGAAAGTTGATTGGATCATCTTCCACCATTCCAATGTTATCCTCATGTTCTTGGAGAAAGATGATATAATCATCTGAAATTACATTTCTCTTTTCTCTTATGGATCTCCTCAATGGCATTTGCTCTTGAGGTTGTTGAGTTTGCTCTTCAGGTATAACTTAATTAGGGAGATTCTCGACATTGTCTTATAATTCTAATATTGTTTCTTGAACAACATCAAGAATATGATCCTGATTATTGTCAAGAACAATCATGGGAAGAGAATCAGATTCTTTCTTTAACTTCATTTCCCCCTCCAAACTCAACATCCTCAAAGAACTGGGCATTTCCCATCTCAAAGAATGACCTTATTGTGGGATCATAAAACTTATACCCTATAGACCGTTCAGAGTACCTAACAAAATAACTGCTAACTATTCTTGAGTCCAGTTTCCATTTGCCTTAGGCCTTGTAACTGGACAACCCCAAATGCGTAAATGCTTAATACTGGGTTTTTTCTAGTCCATAATTCATAAGGGGTCTTAACTGTTGCCTTTGTTGGTACTCTATTAAGAAGATATGCTGCTGTTTTTAGTGCCTCACCCTAGAGTGAATCAGGTAAAGTAGTATGAGCAATCATACTTCTTACCATGTCTTTTAATGTTCGGTTTCGTCTCTTAGCAACACCATTCATGCTAGGAGTACCTGGCATTGTGTATTGTGGGACGATTCCGCACTCTTCTAGGAATTTGGCAAATGGTCATGGACGTTGTACACCTGATCCATCATATCTACCATAGTATTCACCACCACGGTCAGATCTGATAGCCTTAATAGTTTTGTCAAGTTGGTTCTCAACTTCAGCCTTATATGCCTTAAATACGTCCAATGCTTGAGACTTCTCATGAATGAGATAAAGGTAACCATAACGAGAATAATCGTCTATGAACATAATAAAATATTGTTGACCATTCCAAGAAGCAGTAGGAAATGACCCACAAATGTCCGTATGTATTAGTTCTAAGACGCTTGAAGATCTATTGGCACCTAGTCTCCTTATATTTGTTTGTTTTCCCTTAATGCACTCAATACAGACTTGAAAATCTGATAAATTAAGAGAATCAAGAATTCCATCTGACATAAGTCGTTCAATTCTTTGTTTAGAAATGTGTCCTAAACGCTTGTGCCAGAATAAAGCAGAATTCTCATCGGTTAATTTTCTTTTCGTACCACTTAAACCCACATGTAAAGTTTCATTAAAAGATGCAATAATATCAAGTAAATATAGATTATTATAGAAAGACAAAGAACCCGTACCCATAATATTTGAATTTAGAAAAAAACTAAACTTATTATTTCTAAATGAACAAGAATAACTAAATTTGTCCAATATAGAAATAGAAACCAAATTCCGTCTAAAAGACAGTACTACATATGTCTCTTTCAAATCCAAATAATATCCTGTCTTTAATAATAATCTAAAAATCCCTATTGCTTCAACTATAACTGAGTTGCCATCACCCACATAGATGAATCTTTTAGCATCATTTGGCTTTCGGCAACTTAGGCAACCTTGCATTGACACACTTATGTGAGTAGTAGCACATGAATCTAGCCACCAAATGTGTATTGGTACTGAAACTAAATTTACCTCAAAACAAATAATATTATGAAATGGACCTTTATTTACATACCAAGTGCGATACCTAGTGCATTCCTTCTTCATATGTTCAGGTTTACCACAAAAGAAATAGCAGGAAGCTCTGATTTTCTTCTTATTTTGTCCTGATAGGTACTAGCCAAGTGAGTACTTTTAGCCTGTTCTTGCTTCAACCTTTCTTCTTCTTGCATACAATAAGAAATGAGCTCATTAAGAGTCCATTTGTCCCTTTGACAGTTGTAACTGACCTTGAATTGGTTGAATTGTGCTAGAAGAGAAATTAAAACTAAATGCACGAACAAATCTTCAGATAGCTCTAACCTTAGTGTTTTTAATTTTGAAGCAATATTTGACATTTCTAAGATGTACTCTCTTATGTTTGTTTTGCCTTTAAACTTCATTGAAATCAAGTTCGACAAAAGTGTACTTGTTTCAGCCTAATCATTTTTTATAAAACACTTTTCAATTTCTTTAAGAAACTCACTGGCTGTAATAACCTTTTCAGACACATCACCCCTGAAGGTTTCTAGAATCTCACGCTTCATGATCATAAGACTCATGCGATTTGAACGTTCCCACTCCTCAATGTCCCATTTTTCCTCAATGGAACTTTTGTCCATAATAGAAGCAGGTTGTTCAGTCCTTAATGCAAGGTCAAGATCCATGCAGCTAAGAATGATAATCACGCTCTCTTTCCAATCCTTAAAATTATCTTTAAACATTGGAACTGAATTGATGTTGGCAGAAATCATATAAGCAGATTGATTAACTAAAAATAGAACAAAATAACATGCACATAATAAGATTAATAATTCAAACAATGGTTAATCCCATCAATAGATACCTAGCACAATATTAATATTTAGTCTTTGGACAGAAATATTAATTTGTAAGTGGTACTCTTCGTGCAGTAATCAAATGTAGACAATAAATCTTGTCAAATAATAAACCTTCATTTGGGCTGATTTATTATTCACATAGAATCTTGATAATTATCTCATATTTATGACCACAAATGAATATATAATTCTGTCAAATATTAACCTTCTTTTGAGCCGATTAATATTCACATGAATCATATACCCACAATCGTTTTAATATTTTAAAATAAATTAATTTTTACCAAGAGGCTACTTTGGCAGCATATTGTAGTCATTAATAAATTATAAAATATTAATCATAACCGAACTATAATTTGAATTTAATTATCCCAACCATAAAACTGAAAAAGGTTATAAAAATATCTTTATTTGAAAATTTCTGAAATTATAATTTTTTCCTTTCGTAACTTTATTTTCCTCATTTGATATTTTACCAAAAGAAGACCTTGATTTGAAAACAAATATCCTATATACAATTTCTTGTATTTTCCTTACCAACTAACAGTGCAAAATTTAGGGTTATTCCCAATGAATTGAAGACAATATCAATTTATTCTCATAGACAAAAGTGACAAATAAAAGAATACTTCCCAAAGATCGAAATTATTTGATCAATGAATGAACAATATCAGCCTTTTGTTCAATAAGATACCAAAGTGGATGATTGACTCATTAAAAAATAAATTAAACACAAATCAAATTAATTTTCAATGATCTAATATGAAGAAGCTGTGATACCACTTGTTGAATAAAAACTTTAACTTTAACCAAATTATATAGACGATAAAACCATCATTAATAAAACCTTCTTCAGATTAAATCATCAAGAAAATAAAATTTAATAACGGAAGCGTACCTGAATCCATAATAGCAAAACGATTCTTGACTTCTTTAAATTTTGATCTTCCAAATTCAGCATTGGTTCTCCAAAGCCAGTAGTTTCTAAATGATTAGATACCAAAAAAGAAAAACTACGGTGTCAATTTGGGGACCATAACCATATTTATTCGTATAACCATATTTATCTTTATCTTTCATAATTCTAATTTAAACCATTATAAATTAGAGATTACAAAAATGATATCTACACATATTTATCCATACTCATCTTAAATATATGGTATCTCTATATATTTATCTTAAATATTAATGGTCAAATTAGCTCTTAACTTTAATAGATCAATTTAATTTAAAGCCCAGACCTTCATTAATAATATATGATACAATTATATACTTGTATACGTCCAAAATCCAATTAAGATACGTCCAAAATCCAACTAAGATACGCTGCTATGGCTTCTGCAGAGAAAATGATTTTGACTGACAGGAACTTCATTGATTTTTTAAAGTGTAAGAATCCTTGGGTCCGTTCAGCTGTATATTCTGTACTTGGGTCTTTTATTAAACATGTCCCCTGAGGTCATCAGTGAAACAAACATAAAGAGTATAGCAGCTTCTGTTCTTGGTTCTTTTCAAGAGAAAGATCCTGTTTGTCCCTCAGCAATCTAGGATACAGTAATATTATTTACGAAGAAGTTCCCTGATAGTTGGTCTCTTGTAAATCCTCAAGAGATAGCCTTTGCTCGGTTGTGGCACTTTCTTGAGGAATGGTTGTTGGGGGTCTCAGAGAGTATCATATCCGGCTTTAATCCTTTTCCCGGATTTTTTACCTTCTAAGGTAGTTTCTGGAGAGCAACTTTTTTTGTGCTTCTGCCAGTGTGCTTGGGAAGGGCGGGATCCATTGTAATCTTCATTAACACATCAGTTAACCTTCTTTAAGGCATTTACTGAGTGCTTTTTACAGGTGATACATAATGCGCATAGGTGAGCTTCATTGTTCTGCGTTAGTAAAATATTGGTGAGGAGAATTATCCATCTACTTTTTGTGTAATTTGTTATATTGCTACTTTGTTTTCAGTTGAATAATATGGTGGTTCTCATTAACCTTTCTGATTGTTTTAATTCATACTTGCAGATTTGTGGAAGAAGGAGATCTTAATCAATTAAGGATGGATCTCGTTGATCAAATTCTTTTAAAGCTTTTGTGGCAGGATTATGTCATGTTTGAAAGCCCAAAATATCAGGATGTCCTTCCATCAAGTACTTCATTTGGTTCAATGAAGAATAATGACAAAGATTTACATGCTGATGCACCAAAGCATAAATGTTCTGAACACTACCTTCAAGAATTGAGGAAGTGTATACTTGAGATCTTATTGAATATCTCTGTTAATAACCAGAAAGCACTTGTTTTTTTCTGTACATCTGTGCAAGAGCGGTTTAAGGAAATTATTAAATCACAAAAACATTCTCAATGTCTCGATCAGATTGTTAATTTTCTTTCGTCATTGAAGCAGTTGGAAGTGCCAACAGGTGAAACTCGGCCGCTATTATTATTGGCAGGACCTTTGGTGGCTAGTTCTTTTCATTTGATTAAATCTCATGTAAGTCTGTGCTGCATGTTGTTTCATGAACTCGATATATGGTCCATGGGCATCTATTTCACTGAAACTTGTGGCTTTAAAATGGACAAACTTTTGCGCACGGTTATTTAAGAGGGAATTAGTTCAGGTTTTACCGGTCGTGTATTTCATGGCTTATGAAAACCGTGAACCTATCTTTAAGATTATATGAAATGTACTTGTGAGTATTGATAAAAGGATACAATTCTAATTGTTCTTTCTTCTTGAAACAGGACAAAGCAGTTGGTGTCGAGTTTTTATGTGCTGTGGTTTCAATATTTGGATCAAAGAGTGTTATGAAATTTATCTGGGATGATGAATAGCTGTACAATCTTGATAATGACATTGAAAATGATAACCAATCAAGGTTATTGCACTTTTTTCTATATATGTAATGAAGATTTTCTTCCATGGTGTTTGGACGGAAAGCGGCAGTCCATTAGCCTACAATTGGATCTTTTGCTTGCTTTATTGGATGAACATATTTTTCATGAGCAATGGAACAACATTCTTTCTTATGTGATTTTATTGGATAAGTTTGGCAAAAGTGGAGGGGGTGTTGGTAGTGATCAACTAGAGGTACCTGGAATGCTAATGGAGAAAGTAAGAGATCGAGTGGTGGATGATAAACTTCATGCTGAAGAATGGACTCATGAATTGCTAGATTAATCTGTTGTATCCATGCTTAGCAGTCCTGCTCCTCTTAGTAAATCTCATGTTCGATTTTTATGGTAAGTTGACGGGATGCGATTGATAAAAGCTGTGACTTGGTTCACAATGAGTTGTCTAATGAATATTCCAACGCAATAAAAGCTGTGCGTGGTTGTCGTAGTCTCGTGCGTAAGTTGTCGAGTTAAGTTCTGCAATTGGCGCACCCGTCGCATAAGGGTGAGCATAATTATGTGAAAATCAAAACCCGAACTAAAATCGAATTATCAATTCGGTTGGGTTTCAGACTACTTCGGTTCAATATTTTGGTAAAAGTACAATCAAACCAAAATGTATATTGATATTTTAGTTTAGAATTGAGCATCAATAATTGAATAATCGAATTTTTAAAAACATTAAAAATTTTATATTTTTATTTTAATTATCATGAAATTATAATATATTATGATAAATTTTTAGTTTTTTAATATAGTATATACTTTGAAAATTACTTATTAAATGATTACGTTCACTAACATAATGATATAATTTTTATTAAATAATCAAACAAATCTATTTTTTATAACTATGATATATCGATTACCGAATTGAAATATTTTTGTTTGGTTCAATTTGGTTCGATTTTAGGAGTAATTTGGTTTGGTTTTGGTTTCGAAATCTAGCTGCCGATTATAATTCTGTAAATTCAAGTCGGTCAGTTCGTCCCTCATGTATAGTTGCCACGGACTACGGGCAATAAGCCTGAGGAAGGTGATAATGGTGCGAAGTCATCATGACCCTCAAAATACATGCTACAATGGCCGGCACAAAGGCCTACAAAGGTAGGCTAACTCATAGTTGCAAAAATAGGAATCAGAATTGGAATCCGTTTTCGAAGGAGTCACTAAATTGGATCGAATCGATCTAAATCGGTCAAGAATCGGTTCACTTGAATCGGTCCAAATCGATCCTGTACAAAAAATTTAACTTAGTCAAAATTAGTGGGTTATTAATTATAGAACATGTCATTTTAATATCATTTTTATGTTATAATATTTATTATATTTTATGATATTTTTTAATAATTTTTTGGATTTTTTTTGAATTATTTGGAGTTAGTTATTATTTTTTACTAAAGTTAGAGTCGAGTCAACTTTTAATTACGAGAATGCCACCACTATTTCATCCCCTCTCTCCCCGACGCGGCCCATCTTCCCTCCTCCGATCGCCGCCGCTGCCGCCTCCGCCCCCTCCAACGCGTGTACCAAGCCCTCAGCTCCAGCAATCAGTTTCCATCTCTGGGTTATTTATGTAATTTCCTTCTTCGTGGTATTTCAAATACTGGTTCAACTCTGTCGAGCCAAATTTGTCACTTTCCAACCACTCTAGTTTGAAATGGTTTTTAAACACTGGGAATTTCATTTTTCATTCGATTAGACTAATTGCTTTGGTTCAAAATGGAGTTTATCTATTATGCTGCATATTTAGTCAGTAGTTATCAATAGCCTAGTCAGTTTTTTGTTTTCTGATTTGAAAATTTGGTTGAATACTATCATGTGCAGATAAAAATGGCCGCCCTAGCCAACTTATACTTTTCTGTTTGCGTAGTCAGTTTTTTGTTTTCTGATGTGAAAATTTGGTTGGAAAACCATCATGTGCAGATAAAAATGGCTGCCCTAGCGGACGAAAACGTTTCAGTTAGTGTGAACAAATCAGCATATGAAGTGACTGCCACTTATCATAAGGATGAAACAGGAATGGACTTGGCTATTAAACGTCCGACGATGTGGATTGCACAAGAAGCCTTGACATCAGTGATGTAAAGCAAAGGAAGTGGTTGCTCTCCATGACGGCATTTGTTAGAAATCAGGTCAAAATTTTTCGTCTGTCAAGTAAAAAAAGTTCATAATATTTTCTTGCATTTTATATTATGACTTTGTTTTCTTGCTGTATAGTTTTTCTAACGATCTCTCTGCACCCAAGATTCGCGTGTTTGGGGCAAAAAGAAATTTAGCTTGTAAAATGTTTTGACATCTGTTTCTTAAAAGGGTGATAATCCTTTTTGTTATGACATTGTTGCGCCTATAATTGTGTACATTATATTGTTTTTATTTGAATTGGTGATCTCGTGGAAACTGAACAAAGAATCACTGACCATTCTTTGTTATGCTATATTACAGAATGGAGCCCTTGCTGAAGCAATCCAGATATGGAAAACCAACTTTGACAAAGAATTTGCAGGCGTAGGTGAATGTCCCATCTGCTATATTATTATCCACACAAGCAACCACAGCCTCCAGCGGCTTGCATGCAAGGCCAGTAAGCACAAGTTTCATTCTGCTTGCCTCTACCAAATGATTCTCTACTTCGCACAAATCTACATCCCCGCAGTGCCAAACCCCATTTTGAAGCAGTTCAAATTTTGACAAGCCCTTTTTTACGAAAACGAGTAACAATTTTTGAACTTTGCAGTAGGAATTTTTTCCATGTAAGTAGGTATGTGTAGCGGCTGCTTTGGCTCATCCTGAAGAGGGAAAATTTTGTGAAATCTGATTGTGTATCATTCTTTAGAGATGGTTTATCCCAATGATGATCGAATGTACGGGCTTCTCGAGAATATGAATTTTCATATTTGGGAATTTGGATTCTATTATCATAGAAAAGTACTCGAGATGGGAGTGGTCTGAGTTTTGCACTCACTTTGAAGTGACTCACTCCAAAGAATAAGATGTGTAAGTTTTTCATGGCTTTGAATATTATCCTAGGAGGTGAATGTTTCAAATTGAATGTCTAGGGTGAATTAGCATTTCGAAGAGCAAGGTGAGGAAAGAAAACTCTGTAAGCCGAGACTTTGTCATTAGTTCAACCAAAAGATTAATAATTTTAATTTATTTGTAATGCAAGGAGAATTAATTCAATTTAAATGTAAAAATTAATTATGGTAAACAATTCTTAAAATAAAAAAAAACTCCGCAAGTGACATAAATTTGTTGAACTACTTTTCCATGTGGGGGAACTTCACTATCAACATTATTTATGACAAGCAAAGGAGCTTGTTCTTCTACTAAAATCCAATAATACGAAGCCTCAACGAAATGCGTGCAACAATGAAGAAAACTAAGATATTTCAACATTGACGTCCCATACCTCAATAGAATACCGAATACCGGGTCAGAGTTTGGCAGAAATCGCCGCTGCTGGCCGGTGATCCTCTCTCTCTCTCTCTCTCTCTTTATTTTTTGTTTTTTTTATTTGGTGGTTGTCTTTTTGAATTTACCATTTCATAAAAAAAACATCTTTTTTCATAAATATTTTATTTTTACACTTAATTTCATAAATAAATTGTCCGAGACTCCTTTATAAGAACTTTTATAAAATGAGAGATGGCTTGTCAAAGTTAGCCTTGTCATCAAACACGTAATAACAGAAAAGTGTAACGTTGTTATAGGAGCCCGGGTGTAAACGATGCTTTCAGTCATCCAAGTGATGCAAGTGATTTTTCCTCATTAGATATAAATGATGTTTCTGAAGAAAGCTACTTTATTTGATCATTTCATGTTTTCGTGAAAGATTACTTACATTGAAAATAATATATGGGTGCTCATTCTCTCTAGTTGCATCGTATTCAAGAAATTAAATGCATGGTCATCCATTGTTCTTGTTTTATGATTATTATTAGTATTTTATCTCGCACAATTTCTTTATATTCTATTTTCCCCAATTAGGTTTGTGTTATAGTGTAAATAATAGTTATCATACTTGATATTTTAAGATTAATTATTTAATTTGTTTGTTTTTTCTTTGAACAATTATTTCTTTTGTTCTTTAAATCTTATCAATAGATGTTAAATAATAATATTTGAATACTATTATGAGTTGACTCCAGTTAGCACTAATTGACAGCCATCCAAAGCGTCCCATGTGAATCTGTGATCCACATAGGGGTCTGTATTCAGTCGACATATAAACTATATGAAATTTTCTTAATTTTTATATTTATAAATAGTTAGTTACGAAAGATGTAAAATCTCTTCATAAGAAAATTCTTTTTTCATAAATTGTTATAAAACAAAATATTGTCATAAAATTTTCGAGAGGAACCACTAATTAGTAGAAGTTTTGTTGGTATTTTACCATAAATTACTCTAAATAAATAATTTTTAATAAAAAATCAATATTTTTGTCTATATAATTTTAATATTTTTTCGTGTTAGGGGAAATTGTCACCAGCTCACACGTGATATACACCACATGAGTCGCCTCATGGTAATTATCGGGAGACCTCTTCGTTTAGGAGAGTGAGGCCAGAATAGCCTAAGGTCAAATCAGAAATGAAGCTGAGTTCCAATACGTACAGCTATTTGTTGGGTGCACTCATCTCTAATTCTCTATGGTACCAACAAATATCATTTCCTGTGTAGTTGTTATTA